>CAUYTI010131144.1:0-49640 GCA_963575145.1 Galago senegalensis
TTTATTTGAGACAGAGCCTCGAGCTATCCCCCTGGGTAGAGTGCCATGGCATCACGCTCACAGCAACCTCCAACTCCTGGGCTCAAGCGAGTCTCCTGCCTCCACCTCCCAAGTAGCTGGGACCACAGGCGCCCGCCACAATGCCCGGCTATTTTTTGGTTGCAGCCATCATTGTTGTTTGGCAGGCCCGGGCTGGGGATTTGAACCTGCCACCTTAGGTGTATGTGGCTGGCGCCTTAGCCGCTTGAGCCACAGGCGCCGAGCCATGTGTATTTATTTTTAAACAAAGCTAGGATATGTGCACTTCTTTGAGATATTGCCAGTCCCTATGGTTGTTTTCTTATTTCTTGTACTATGTATCATCAACACTAGACTGGCCCTCAAGCTAGAAATACTCAGGTCAGGACTGCCAACATGGGGCAGGCCTGCCTACTCCCCATCCACAGTGAAGACAAACCTCACAAATCAACCCCAGCATTCATTTATGCTGGACACAGAGTTTGTTTCAGAAGTCTTTTTAATGCTGCATCTAGTTGTTTAGGGAGCAAATCTATTTCCCATCCCCAACCTAGACACTTTGGCTATGCCTATAGAGGGGGAAATAACAGATTTATAGCATTAGGTGGCAAGAAGGGCCGTAAGGAATTATGTAGACCAGTGTTAAAATGTGGTTGCCTGGGACACCAGCAGTATCACCTCGGAATTTGTTGGAAATGCAAATTCTCAACTCCACCCCACCCCATACACACACACCTGCAACTTTCTGAATCAGACACACCAAGGTTGGGATCCTGTAATCAGGGTTTTAACAAGTCCTCCAGTGATTCTGAGAGTGATAAAGCTTGAGAACAACTGCTCTGGTCTAACCTTCTCAGTTTTTGCTGATGAAGAATCTTAGGTGCTAAGAAATTTCCCCCATTTATCAAACAGAAATAAAACCCAACTTCCAAATTCCCAGGTGCCATATTGATTGGATACCAAGTAGAAAACTGCAAGAAAAATGTCCCAATAATTTTCTACAGAAGTTCCTAAGTAGAAATTCTTAATCACTGCCCACCACCTTTGGGAGGCCTCCTCTCCAACATTCTTAGTCTCTGTGGTTCAGGTGCAGAATTTTGTGTAGGTTCATTATTTTACCTGGCTGGAGAACCCTCCAATCCCCTCCCTCCTGTTGGAGACAATGGTGGTCACATATACCTACAACTATCAGTCTTTCTTTTCACCTGGTAGAAGAATTCTGAGAAGTCAAAGAGAGAAAAGCATGACTGAGAGATGGACAGAGGAAGACGGTTCTGACAACATCGTTGTAACTTCACCTCTGGGACAGCTGAGATAGAGTAGATCTGAGTTGATCAGTTATACAAATCTCTCTTCTACCTCTTGTTTGTTTTGCTTGAGCCTAGTTTTAGTTGGTTTTTTATCCCTTAACCAAAGAACTCCAACTGACTTTTTTTGGAAGTGACATTCTTTTAATACCTATGGTTTAATCACTGGAGAATGTGGGGTGTGCAGAGCAAGGATTTTCACAGGGGTTCTTTCCAACCCATACCAGGTTGGAAATCTTTTCAGGTCACAAAGCACACTGACAAGACCAGAAACTTGTAATAGTCTATATTTTTGCTAATATATCATATAGTATATTCAGAATGTGGTCCCTGGACAGCCAGGCCACACTTTATTTCCTAATGGTGAGACGCACAGGTTTTTTTTCTTTGTTGCATTGAGAAATAAGAACCTGGAACCAAACAATTTACAAATGTCAAATGTTTGCTCAGAGGCCAGTCCTCCGCAGCTGTATGAAGGCCCTTAATATATTCCTCTGGCGAAAGCCTCACCCGCAGAACAGTAAGATGGATTACTGCTTTCTCACCCGTCTTGCTGCTTCCTCCACTCTGGGGTCCTCTGTGCCCCATCCCTCGGGCACATGGGGTCCATCCACACACTTCCTTCCATGACCTTCCTGAGGGCAGGGGCTGTGTCTTTTTACCTTTGTGCTGGCTGGAAGCAAAAGCTTCATGATTCCTCTTGAATCAGAGGATTGGCTAGGTTTATAATGCACAAGAGTTTGGAAATACCATTTATCAAAAGTATGCTGAAGATAGGCCTCTTTAATTGGAACCATTTTAAATGGGCCACACTGATCCTGCCATCAGGATCACCAGAGTGTCATTAGCCCTAATTATCTTTCTGAGTTTAATTGATACTTAACAAGGTAGGGCGTTAGAGGAGATATTTTATCCCTCTAATATTTCCATAATAACATATTATACTATTGCAAATACAAAATTACAGCCTGAAGAAGTAAATCCCAGTTTGCCTGGAGAAAGCATTCTTCAGGCATACCTGGAGTGCTCATAAGACTTTGAACTTCTTAACATAATATAAATATCCTTTTCCTTCAATCTGTTCTTATCTAATATTCTTTAGTACCTGAAAACTGTAAAGATCAAGAAAAGATGCTGTAAATTTTAGCACTGAAGACTCCTACAGGATAAACGAGGAGCGTTGCAGCCCCATTAATCTGACTAGCCGGGCACTTGGAGTGGATCTGTCCTTTGATTCTTGGGTGATAGCAAAAGGGATGACATCACACACGTGGAAAGAGTCAGCCCCTCAAGTACCATGGTGTGGGCATGGAGCACCAACCCACCCCTAAGTCATTACCTATGGTGAGCAGTGATAAGGAAGTCTCTTATTTAGGGCCAGTGAACAGGCGAGGTCTGATTTTCAGAGATCCAATCTTATGAATTGGGGCAACAGACAGCAATTTCCTCTAATTGAGTACATTGGCACCATAGGGCCCCATGGACAAGCGCTGGCCTCTTCATTCTTTCAATAACATTCTAGCATTCCTCGGGGAATGGCTGTGCCCAGGCACTGTTCATGTCCTGTTTCACTTCCATCGTGAACCTGTGGGGTGAGCGCTGTTACGACACCACGTTTCACAGATGAGGAGACTTTGAATGGCTCCCAGAGTTCTGTAAGTGGCATACCCAGGATGGAGGCCCAGATAAATGGACTCTGCTTTCACACACACCAAAGTGGAGTTTGCACGAGCAGCTTTAGCATCACTCAGAAGTTTTGTTTTTTTTTTTTTTTTTTTTTTCATTTTTTGGCCGGGGCCGGGTTTAAACCCACCACCTCTGGTATATGGGTCCAGGACCCTACTTCTTTGAGCCACAGATGCCACCCCCAGGAGTATTTTTAAAGTATAAATTATTGGGCTCTGCTCCACATGTATAGAATCAGAAACTCTGGGAGCGGGGTCTGACAATGTAGGTTGTAACAAGTCATTGTGCACTTGAGGCCAAGATCCATTGCATTCTGCCAGGTCTAAATAATACTGTGCACTAGGGTCACACTTCTTAGAGACCATCCGGAGGACCTGCTGAATGAAATGCAGCTCCTGCTTCAGTAGGTCTGGAGCAGGGCCTGAGAATCACATTTCTAGCCAGGTCTGTGTGCTACTGGTATTGCTGGGCTGTGGGCTACATTTTAAGAAAGTAAAATGAAAGTGTAAGCTGTGTCACCCAGAGAAGAAGCCATATGGGAGATGTTCAGGCCAGGTTTATTGAAAGGGGAGAGTGACCATCTGGGCAGTGTAAAGATGGTGTCTGCACCCAGGGGCAGTTACTTTTTTTTTTTTATTAAATCATAGCTGTGTACATTAGTACTATCATGGGGTACAGAAACATGCTGTTTCTATACACAATTTGAAATACTTTCATCCAACTGGTTAACATAGCCTTCATGTCATTTTCTTAGTGGGAGTGGGCACATTCTACAGTTTGCCTGTCAGGTTAGGGCTTTGGGGCATGAACTTCTGGGGGTGGGGCTAACCAGATCATTTGTGTCTTTATCTTAGGAGGAGAGAAGGAGGAGGGGAAGGGGAAAAGGGTTTGTGTGTGGCTGTGTTAGGCCCTCCAACACCCCAGCATAGAAGCCAGTAGTAGGCTTTGCTCTCTGCTGTACCCTTGTTTAGAAGAGCATCTAACTCATTTTATGCAGGATGAATATGCTGTGAGGCTGTGGTCTGTGTGTCTGAGGTGTGGACTGTAGGGTCAGTGTGACCCTAGTACTTCCCTGAAATGCATCTGCCCAAACTGCCCTTCCAAATTCCTAATTGCAGTACGATTCATCCATTTATAATTGGAAACTAACACGTTGTCTGCTGTGACAGACTTTTTAGTAAATATGGCACTTTGGATTCTCCAAAACAAGTGAATATATCATATATTTTGGAAAAGAGGGTGAAAAACATCAGCTCTGGGGAAGGAAAGCAGAGAAAATGAACCAAGGTCTGGAAGGGTGTAACAAAAAAGATGCTAAGGAAATAGATAGTTTGCAGCTGGCTGAGCCTCTGAGCCTTGCTCCCCACTTCCTCCCACCTGGGTTAAGAGTTAGAAAATCATCATTAGAGTTAAGGGGGCAAAAATAATTGGAAAAGCAATGGAATTTGCTTTTCCACCAGAGTGACTCAAAGTAGTTGGGAGAATTTAGTTCAAAGTTGATATAAGTGTTATAAAACCATCTTTAACAGAAAAAAATAAGGACATACAATAGTCCTTGAATGAAGAATTAATGAACTGATAAAGTGTCCAGACTGGCTGAAGAATAATGCCAAGATCATGGAAACTGGGAAGAGAGAGAGAGAGGGAGAGGGGGAGGGAGGGAGAGAGAGAGAGGACTGTTTTCCTACAGGACACAGGATGTAGTTTTTACTGAGCAAAACACTTCAGTACCATTAGCTCTTGAAGTTTCTGGCTTGGCTGAACATTGATAAACACTGTGTTGATTGTCCTCGTTGGGCTACAGTGATTTACAAGAAGTAATTCCAAAAATTGATTTTGGACACATTACAAAGCTCAAGAGCAGGACTTAAGCATGTTCCCCACTCTGCCAGAAATGGAGAATAATGCTGATCTGGACTGAAATGGTGGTATAAATGTTACTTTATGTTTGATTAAAATTTAAACAAATGGTAATGAACAGATATGACAACTCTTTCAGATGCTATTGACCACGTTCAAAAATCAAATGGTTCAGTGAAAATAAATGACCTTCAGGCATTCTCAAAAATGAGTATTTTTAACTAAAGTATCCTGAACTGATATTTGTAGAATATTTAGGAAACCAGGACAACTTAATGTTCTAAACAATGACATTTCCCCAAAGTGTGTCCCTAAAGGGAGGACTATATAGTACACACAATTAACATTTCATGACTGGCTGATACAGGCCAGTTGAAATTTGATGTTGAAATTTGATCATCTGAAGCTCAGTCTTCTAGGTGACTATTACAACAGCTCACTAATTCAGCCTGAGACGTGCATGGCCACAGTTCTTCATGTATGCTGGTTTTTTCAATGATCATTGTCTGTGGCAGTGTAACTTCTTTTTTTTTTTTTTTTTTTGGAGAGTCTCATTATGTCACCCTCAGTAGAGTGCTGTGGTGTCACAGCTCACAGCAACCTCAAACTCTTGGACTTAAGCGATTCTTTTGCCTCAGCCTCCCAAGTAGCTGGGACTACAGGTGCCTGCCACAAGGCCTGGCTATTTTTTTTTGTTGCAGTTGTCATTGTTGTTTAGCTGGCCTGGGCTGAGTTTAAACCCGCTAGCCCCAGTGTATGTGGCTGGGGCCCTAACAACTGAGCTACAGGCACTGAGCCTGTAATTTACCTTTTAAAGCACAAAATACAACTTGCAGACCCAGATCATGATGTTCCTAGACCAGTGCCCACCATCTCTATATTATCTGGTATCACCTCTATTTGGGGGTTAATTGGGAATATGTGTAACCAAGAAAAAACAGTTGTTTATCCTGGGTCAGAATAAGGGAAGCTCTTTGATATTATTTTGTAGGCTATTCCAGACATCTTTCCCTTCTTGCAGATGCTCTGATATGCTGCCCAGCCCTTAGAGGGCTGCCAGGTGAAAGCCCTTGAATACAACTCACCTTGGGTACAGACTGGAAAGAACTTTACCCAAGGACACAGTTCCTCCTCAGGGCAGCCAGCACTTGGACACTGAATACAGGGGAATGAAAAGGTCCAGCCCCATGACCTCAGTGGGAACTGCTCTGAAGGGTCAGCCGGCTTCAGAACGCCCGAGCCTTCCCTCTGAACTTTCTTTGCAGCTTCCCTTCTGCCTGTATTAAAGAGTAGATCTCCTGCCTTTTCATCTCCACATCAGAGTCTGCTTCCTGAGCTCCCAGCCTGCAGCCATCAGTAATCTAAGATCTCCTTGACCAACTGCCTTTACAGAACTGTGAAGCAAGGTGATAGGACTAAAAGCTCAGGGGTCTTGAACCAGATTGTGATGTAGGGTGCAGGACTGACCAAAAGTGACCTCAAATGCTCAGTGCCTGAGCAGTGACCTATCTGGGATGGCCCCACAGCCTTCTCTCAGCAGGGCTGCATTATTTTCCTGAGAGGGGTAAGGAGGCTTTTGTATACCAAGGCTCCAAATTTTGAAGGGGTTCAGGTATAGGTAATCCTAGACAAATCTTACAAATAGCTGATATTTGATATGTTATTCCCCCTGACAAGGCCACTTTCTCATGTCTGCCCTACAAAACACAGGACAGCAGAGAGCAAGGTCGCTGCACTGAACGCAGGATTTCCCCTCCCTGTGGTCTCCTGCATGTCTGGCAGCCACCCCAGCTTCTTCTAGCCTCTCCAGGGGTACATGGGTAGAAGGAAGATAGGGGCTTTTCTCTCATTCATTCTGGCCTTATGTAGCTTTTCCATTCTCCACTAAAGTATGCCACTGGTGATAATGGAATTCATCTTGAACCTTCATAGTTAAAAAACAGAGACGTATATGGGACCCTCCTTGTACAACACTTAAGACCACAAAGGGATGGAGTCTGCTTAGTATCAGGTATGGCTTTTTCAAAACATCAGAAGGGTTAACGACCACATGGAGGTGGAGATGACAACCTCTGCAATGAAGAAAGGTCACTTACAGAACCAGTGGTGGGTTGATTGTGGCATCAGAATTCCCTAAAGCCAGAGAGAGGACAGCTCCAAGTGAGAAGCTGCCAGCAGCTGGCCAGAGCAGACTATCCACTATGAGGCAAGAGCAGAAATGTCTACAGAGACCCTTGATCTTAGCATGGCCAAGACAAGCTAAAATTATGGGCTGTGGGTGTCTGTGTCCTGGAGAGAGTAGCTGTACCCTGGCTTAGCTTCCTTGGGATCATGGACTTCCTCCTCCTCGCAGTAGGACTATTTCTTAACCAGAGCTGTAGGACACTGTGGAGTTCATCTTGGATGCTGGCATAGGACAAGGGAAGACCCAGGTGGGACCCACCTTGCCCCACAAGATGTCCTCTAGTATCTCTCCCAAGACTAGCTGGCATTTCTGTAGAGCCTTACCTTTTAAAACATACTCACCATGCACTAACTCCCTAAGACCCATATCCACCTATGAAGTTGACAAGGGACTTGTCAAACTTCAACTTGTTGAAGTTGTAATCCACACATTTTTCAGAAAGAAAAATTAGAATGTAGGGTCATACAAAGGACATCTTCCTTCCCAATTTATGAAGAAAATCTTATAAAAGTCTAGAACTTGAATCACAACTACTTATACATGTAATAAATTATCTTTTTTCAGAAAAAGGATTACATGAAGCTTGTACATAAATTCCTAGAAAATATAGTCAGCATAATTATAGGGCACAAAATAAACCTTAAAGCTACTTTAAAACTGTTTGACAAAAGCTTTAAAGAGTGAGTGATGAGGTGTTCAGAGGCTTAGATGAGAGGAGGAGTCAGAGCTGAAAGGCAGTGACTGACAAAAAAGAACACGGACGTCTGCAGGGGGATGTTAAGGCAGGGAAGGGGGCCCAGGCAGCCTTACAAATGTCCCCAAATGCCCTGCACGATGGAGCCACCAGACCAGTGTGGCTTCCCTGGAATAGTGGACACTTGCTGTTCATCTTTCAAAATGCCTGCTCTAGCTCTCCTCTGAGAAATGGGAAATCATTTAATAATATAAGATCAATTCAATAAGCACATGTTTTCAGGGGTCTACTAGGCACCAAATATTTGCTGGAGGCCAAATGTGCATAAGCCACAGTTTAAGAAACAAGCCCACCAATCATCACACTGAAGTAGGATGGGTGATTGAAAGGTTCCAGTCCCACACTTTGAAGAGTGTGTGTTAGGACTACTTGATCTGAGAGTTCTCCACTGTCCACACTGCTGTGTACATAGCTGCACGCAACTGCCATCTACTGGGAGGGGGGGGTCACTCCACTAAAGCAATATTTCTATGAAGTTTAGAAGGCACATGAGTTTTAGCTCTGCTGATCCTGCATCTCCCCCAAATTATACCCTTAATTTTGTACCATAATAACCAGGCAGCTGAGCAGCATGGTCTCTCTGAGTTAGTTACAAATATAGAATCACTGGCTACAAAGTAGAAGAGACTCTAGGGTTGACCATCCTGAACCCCATACAGCACAAGAACTTTTCCAAAGTCCCGACAGATGGTCATACAAAGGGGAGGTCGTTTTATCTGCCTTCTTTGTTTGCACCAAAATGATCCACTTAAGCACGACACTCTCTGGAAAGTGGTGAACCATAGGGTGCATTTCTGGGCTCAAAAATGCTTCCGGAAACCCCTGGGAAGCCCCATGCCTCCTCTATTCAGGACATGCTCATAAGGCAGATGTTTCTCCATTTTAATTTTTGTGAGCTCTCAGATGGGTTAAGCAAACGTCTCTGAGCTTTATTCATTACATCTGCAGTAGGTAATTTGTGCCTATGGTAACAGTAATTTGGAGTTATTAATGAAAATGAAGGCTAATTAAAGGAAAAAACCAAACATCTAAACTCAGGCTGAAGTAAAAATATGGAGTACTGACAGATGAATTCTATTCAATTTCCCTTCTCCCATTCTAAAAGATAAATATTTGTTTGCAACAATAATAAGAAAATCCACTGTCACATG
The DNA here is from genome assembly GCA_963575145.1 of Galago senegalensis. Lineage (NCBI taxonomy): Eukaryota > Metazoa > Chordata > Mammalia > Primates > Galagidae > Galago > Galago senegalensis. The sequence continues at coordinate 8,962 of CAUYTI010131144.1, forward strand.
CAGCCTTGTGTTGTACAATCATGCAACATACCTGCAACCCTTCAATGGCCAGTTTAAGGATTGAAGGTGTCAGTTTGGAGGCTTGTTTGAAGGAAAAATTACTCCAGTCTATAATTAAAATGAAGCCATTTATCTGAAGCTCCGGGTCTTCAATGAGGACTTCCAGGGACAGCAGTATGGCACGGAGGATGTCTGTGAAGGAGTTCCTGCAACCAGAGCAGAGGGAGAGCTGTGTGTGAGTATGAGCAGTGACAGCGCACCATGTGCAGCAGCAGGGACCGCCACTGCTCCATGTGCCCACCCTGCAGAGTCACACTGGCATCTGGAAGGACTGACAATATTCACCTGAAACCTGACAGCATTGGTCAGTGCTTCAGGATTGCAGAATGGACTCCTCCCTTTGATCTGACCCCAACAACTCCCCATAATGAGGTGCTGCCCTCCTGGGTTCCCACGGCCCTCTATACTCTGCTTCCATCACAGCACTGGTTGTGTTTTGTTGAAGTCATCCCTCTCTCACTTCTCTCCCTCACAGAGCTCTGATGTCTGAAGGGAGAAACTGGGTCACAACCATGGCTGTGGCCCCAGTACCAAGATGCTGAATAAATCATTGCTGAACAAATTAGCTGCAACCTCAATCAGAAGTATTTATTTTGATTAAGCCTCTTTTATTTCTTTTGAATGTTTAACATTTTGCTAAAAGTGTAAAAACAGTCATGCAATTGATGTTATTTTTTTACCTTCAATTCATTGGTAGAGAAAAATAAAGCAGGAAGAATAGCTTATTTTTCATTGAAGGTCTGCAGAGTGTGATTTGGGAGGGAAATTGCTTTGAGTACATCAGTAACTATGACAACGGGCAGACCTGAATACAAACTAGAGTGACAGCCTTCCAGGGCTGGGGCTGCTCCTCTACATCCTATATTCCCAGTCGCCCATTAGTTACTGTTCTAAATAATTTTCAGATGAAGAAATGATGGTATAGTCTCTCCTCTATTCCACTCAGCAAATTATGTGAGCTAAAAATCTAGGATCTTAGAGAGTCTCTAAGTGCAGCAGTTTTCTCTGGGGAGTAGTAAAACACAAGGTTGGGTGGCAAGTTATAGCAAACCTGTTTCTCCCTTGAGGATTTTATTAAAATCAGAAGCCAAGTTCTCTTGTGAAATCAGTGTGAAATGCTCAGATGTTTAAGCATTCGAATCCGGTTCAAATTCTAACCAAGCCTAAGGACTGCAGATTAGAAAACAGAAAATCTGAGATTGACTAGTAACCCAGTAATAACTTACTGAATACCTGTTATAAGCTCAGTGTTGTGTTCCCTGCTTCAAGCTATAAATTAGAATGTCCTATTTCTACTTCAAAAGAGACCTTAATTTTGCAGGTGTGGGAGATTAGCTACACGAGTTGAGCAGAATCAGTAACATTTGTGTAGTCAGGGAAGAGCTTATGGACGGATCAAGACTTGGGATAAGTTTGACAAGTGGATGGGAATTTGGTGGAAAATTGGGGGAGGAGGGAGACTTTTCAGGAGAGAGGAGTGACACAAATGAGAAATAAACATTTACAGCCCATTCTCTTTCCATATAGTTCTTCTTATTAAAATTTATTGCCCAATATCAAGCTAAACATTTCCTACCCCATGAGAATGTAAATTGGCACAACCTATGGAGAACAGTACAGAGCTTCTTCATAAAATTAAAAATGGATCTGACACGTGACCCAGGAATCCCACTGCTAGGGAATGAAGCATGTCAAAGACATATCCGCACTCCCATGTTTTCTACAGCATTATGTACAATAGCCACGATTTGGAATCAACCCCAGAGTCTATCCACGGATGAAAGGATATATGTGCTGTGGTGCATACCCACAAGGGAAGATTAGCCACAAAACGGCGAAATCCTGCCATTGCACAACATGAGTTGAACTAGAGAATAGTATGTTAAATAAATTATGCCAAGCACAGAAGGACAAATTTGCATGTTCTCACTTGTATGTGGGAGCTAAATAATAAAATAAATTGATCTCATGGAGACAGAGAGCATAGAATGACGGTTACAAGAGCCTGGGAAGGGTTGCAAGGAGGAAGGGATAAAGTGGGATGGTTAACAGGTGCAAAACATGCTTAGAGAGCTAGACAGAGTGAAGGGTATTTGATAACACAACAAAGTGACTAAAATCACCGATCAGTTAGGATATGCCTTAAAATAACTAAGAATGGAACTGGAATGTTTGTAACACAAAGAAATGTTAAATGTCTGAGGGTATGGATACCTCAGTCACCCTGATTTCGTTAATTCATATTGTACACCTGTATAAAAGCATCGCATGTATCTATAAAGACATACAAATATTATGTACCCATAATAAAAAATAAAATATAATAAAATTTTCCTACCCCAAATCCACCAATGGCAGTAGTTTTGCTAGATGTGTGTATATGTATACATACTCATGCATATATATGCATATATATATAACTCATGTATTCCTGTATTTTTACACTACACTCTTTCATCTTTGAAATACAGTGTTTTAAACATGATCTCTAAAGTTAAAAAAAAATTATTAGCAACTTTAACCACTTCTCACAGGAAATGGTTCTTAATACTCTTATTATTACTGATTTCTTTCAGATATGTTCCCTTTTTACTTTTAGAAATGCCATATTTCTATTAGCATAGATAAGTTTCCATTGCAGCTTTGTTCTAGTTTTTGCATACACATCAAAACAATGATCCAAAGACCCAGGCCTTTTTCAGAGATACAGCCTTATATTGGAAAGAAACATTTATTTCAGTGGAGCGCAGGACCAACGATTAGGGATTTAGGCAATTCCAAATGGAAACACAGAAATGCCAGATGGCAGACTGGGAATGAGCACTGGGGCATCAGGGAGTGTGAGCTTGGACGAGCACTCTGAGGAAGGGCACGTGTGCGGAGGAAAGCAGGCAGGAAGGCTGAGCTGTATGTAACGTCTACACGTGGTACCAAGGCTGAAGGAAGAAGGGTTCAAGAGACAATAAAGTGTCTTTTCTGTCCCTTGCCCATGTGACTTGCTTTGACTAGTGACATGTAGACAGACATGACAAGATGCCAATTCTAAGCCTAGCTCTTTCAAGAGCACAGATGTCACCACTTGTTCTCCTGAGCTTCTGCTGTTGCCATGGTAAAAACTTGCCACAGCCAGCCTGCTGGAGAAGGGTGACAGACACACAGACTGAGGACTCCCCGGATAGTTGGCAGACCTTCACTGGAAGTAGAGCCATCTGACCGATCCCAGCCTAGAAAAACTACAGCTGCCCTGCAGATCTTCAGCAGTAATAAGCTTTTTTAAGCTGCTGAGTTTTGAGATAGTTTGCTATACAGAAATAGCTACCCAGTAGTAAAGGGTAGTTGACAAACACAGCTGCAACAGGGAAATGGGGAGAATAAGGAAGGGGAAAAGACCACTGCTGGGGACAGCAGGTACACTTCCGGGAGTTCTGAGAAAGCACTTTCGGTGAAACAGAAATAAATTATAAAGATCTCTAGGATATGGACTTAATCTCTCATCTCATTTTACTCTTTTAAATAAGAGATAACACCTCTTCTCAAGACATTCCTGCTCATATCCACTTCCAAGGGAAGACACTGGACTCTGCGTAGAAGCCATTCTGTGCATAGTAGAGACCAGAGGCAGTGAGGAAAGATTAGATTCATGGGGTGACACCAGGAGAAAAGTCAAAAGATGATGGGCTCCACTATAGTTTCCAAATGTTTGAAAACTTTACTTTTTTAGAGGAACTAGGTGAGTAGGAAAGAGGTGAATGGACTGTGTTTCCACTCAGGAGTCTCCATCCCCACTGAGGACACAACCCTCTTACCTTGGCTGCAATCACTAGCTTTCTATAATTTTAAATAGCTATTCAAGTAAATGATTTTTTTTTTTTTGAGACAGAGCCTCAAGCTATCCCCCTGGGTAAAGTGCCATGGCATCACAGCTCACAGCAACCTCCAACTCCTGGGCTCAAGCAAGTCTCCTGCCTCTGCCTCCCAAGTAGCTGGGACCACAGGCGCCCGCCACAACGCCTGGCTATTTTTTGGTTGCAACCGTCGTTGTTGTTTGGCTGGCCCGGGCTGGATTCAAACCCAGCACCTTAGGTGTATTTGGCTGTCGCCTTAGCCACTTGAGCCACAGGTGCTGAGCCACAGCTGGCCCGCTTTTTAAAAATATTAATAGATTTAAGTGATACAAATGGTTTTTGGTTACACAGATGAATTGTACAGTGAAGAAATCCAGGCTTTTTTTTTTTTTGGAGTTTTTGGCCAGGGCCCGGTATGAACCTGCCACCTGTGGTATATGGGGCCGATACCCTCCTCCTTGAGCCACAGGTACTGTCCCAAATCCAGGCTTTTAGTGTACCCACTACCTGCATGTTGTACATTATCCCCAGTAGGTAATTTTTCATCCTGCACTCCCTCCCACCCTCCCCCTTCTGAGTCTCCAGTGTCCATTGCTCACCTCCCACTTATAAGTGAGAACATGTGCTGTTTGGCTTTTAGTTCTGAGTTACTTTGCTTAGGATAATGGCCTCTAGTTCCATTCAAGTTGCTGCAAAAAATGTTATTTCATTCTTTTTCATGGCTGGGTAGTATGCCATGGTATATATGCATACATTTTCTTGATCCACCCAATAGTTGATAGGTATTAAAGTTGGTTCCATATCTTTGCAATTGTGAATTGTGGTGCAATAAACCTGTGAGAGTGTACCTTTTCTTATTTATCTGAGAATCTCATTATGTCACCCTCGGTAGGGTGCCATGGCATCATAGCTCACAGCAACCTCAAACTCTTTGGCTTAAGTGATTCTCTTGCCTCAGCCTCTCAAGTAGCTGGGACTATAGGCGCCCACCACAAACCCAGCTATTTTGTTGTTGTTGTTGTCATTGGTGTTTAGCAGGCCCCAGCTGGGCTGGAACCCACCAGCCTTGGTGTATGTGGCTGGCACCCTACTCACTGAGCTATAGGTGCTGAGCCTACCTTTTCTTTTTTAAAAACATAATACTTAGTATCCTGTAATATACTATATGACTTACTTATATAGTCTGTTTCAGTCTCCTGGAATATAAACTCCATGAGGACAAAGATCTTTCTGGGATTATAGGCAGAGCTACCTCAGGAGCACATGTTAGATGGGCTGTAAGGGAAGGCCTCTCCTGGAGAAGCCACGTGCTCTGAATTGAGTAAAGAGCAGCTTCAGGCAAGGAGAAGAACACATTCCTCACAGGAGCTTCAGTAAAGCCAGCACCCCTATGGGCTCTGCTTGAATTTTTCTGTCACAGCACTAACCTGGTGTTAGGGACTGAAATGTCGGCCCCCCTCCATCCATACCTTGAAGTTCTAACCCTTAATGCAACTTAGACGGTAATTATGGTTAGATGAGGTCATAAGATTGGGACTCTGACCTGATAGGACTGGCGTCCCTATAGGGAAAGGAAGTCACACAGGGAGTTGTCACACTAGGGAGTCATGCACACAGAGAAGGGGCCCCTGAGGACACAGGGAGAAGGCCGCTGTCTACAAGCCAAGGAGAGAGGCCTCACCAGAAATCAGCTCTGTGGGCAGCTTGATCTTACACTTCCAATCTCCAGAGCTGCGAGAAGGTAATTTCCTGTTGTTTAGATATCCTGATCTGTGGTGTTTTGTCGCAGAAGCCTGGAAGCCCGACCTGACACCTCCTTTGTAAATCTACATCACCTGTACCTCCTGAAAGATTCCCCACCCCACCAATCCCCCCGTGACTCCTATAGCCCATGCTCTGTACTTTCTAAAATGTAAATGAGACCCTAATTCAGTGCCCTCAGTGAGGGACACCCCTCCCACAGAGAACGGAACTCCGAATTCCACACCTCTGCCTCTCAGATCTTTCCTCCTTCTGACACGCACCAGCCTAAGACACGGGCTCCAGAGTCAGGGCCTTCCCAGTTGCCCTTCCCCTGCCTGGGGTCCACTTCCTCCACGTGGGCACAGCTGTCGCTTCAGCCCTTGCTTGAGATTCTTTGGTCTTCACTGTCCAAAATGGTCTACTCTGTGAGCTTGTGGGCCCACACCCTCGTCACTATGTCCTGGGGCGAGAAGTCGGGCTCGCCCTCTGCGGAGCCGGAGCACAGAGCAGGGCCTGGTCTTGGGGAGGGCAACCTGGACGTGCAAATCTCAACGGACGAGGCGACACCTGGCTTGGGGCCCTCAGCGCACTCCTGTCGCTCGCGCCTCCGTGTCCACATTTGCGGGGACGGGGACAAACACTGCTGCCCTGAAGACTCGGTTACTGTTCGCAGACCAGGGCGCACAGCCCCGGGCCTCGCTCCCACACCCGACCGCCGTGCTCTCCTTCCCGCGCTCCCGCTCGGGGACAAACGCCGGCGCGGTGACCCGCAGCCCCAGAGCGGGCGCGCGCCCCGGCCCGCCCCGGCCTCCCCATTGGCTGCCCCCGGGCCGCGCGCCCGTTCCGGGACTGCGGGTCAGACGGCGCCGGGTCACCGCCCCTGGCCCGACGTGGCGCCGCCGCCCCCGGCTTACGTCCGGCTCAGCCAATGGCGGCGTCTCCCGGGCACCACGCGTGCGGCCTCCCGCCGCCAGAGGGCGCCGCCGAGCCCCACCGCCGCCGCCGCTCGCCGAGGGAGCGCTGCGAGCGAGCGCCCGGGCCTCGCCGCCGCCGCCGTCGCCGCCTTCACGTCCCGCCGCCGGCCGGCGCGCCGTCCCGCAGGTAGGGCTGGGTGGGCGCCGCTGGGGGTGTCCGCGCGCCCGCGCAGCCCCTCCCCCGTCCAGCGCGCGCCGCCGCCGCCGCCTCGTGCTCGCGCGCGGTCGTTAACGGCGGCGGCGGGGGAGGGGCGGGGGCCGCGCGGGACCGGACGGGCCCGGAGTCCGGCCGGGGCGCGGGGCGCCCTCCCTTCCTGCCACCGAGGCTGGCCCGACCCACTTCTGCATGCAATTCCTATGGCGAAACGTCTCCTTTTTGGCTGTTTCACTGAAAACAGCCCCCACCCACATTATTCCTGTCTGCTCTGGCGATCTTATTAGGTTTGGGGGCCAGGAAGGATGCCCGCGGAGCGCTTGGCTCATTAATTTTGGGTTAATCCCTCCCTTCTTAATTATTAAAAATAGTTTTTGTTTTAATTTTGCGCGGGGCGCTCCTGCAGGGTGGCGGCGGAGGTTTCCGGTGTTTACGGCGGCGGCCGGGCCTGCCGGTGTCGGGTTTCTTTCTCCTCCACACCCTTAAAGAATGAAGACCTGTCAGTTCCCATTAGCGTGATTTCCGGCTCGGGGACGGTCACCGCAGGGGTGTGGTCAGGCTGGCAGGCCCGGGCCGCGCCGGAGGGGCTGCGCCGCGTCCGGGTTGGGTGAGTTTATCAGGAGTTGGGTGTTTTTCCGTCCTGAAAGGTTTAGAGATGAAAGAAGGCTCTCAGGACCTGCGCTGCCCAGTGCGGGGCCACTGGCCACAGGGGACGACCGGGCACTTGAAACGTGCCTGGAGCGGTCTCAGCCGGCCTCCCGATTTGTATAATAATCCCCTGATTTTAAAGACTTAGGACGAGAAAAGAAGAACGTGAAGGATCTCATTTCTAGTATTTTACACTTCGAATACATGTTGAGATGGTAATATTTTGGACATATTGCGTTAGCTAAGGTATATTATTAAAATTAACCTCACCGGTATCTTTTTACTTTTTATTTTTTAAAGTGTGGCTACTTGGAAATTTTAAATGGCATATGTGGCTCGCATTATATTTCTATTGGATAGCACTCAACTAGAGCTTCAGCATGGGAGGGGTGCCGTGAGCCCCGTGCCATCTGCTTATCTTTTCTTCTCTGATGGCCTTAAGGCTGGAAAAGAGCCCATTGCTTCTCTTTCTCACCCTCAGCGAACTGTTGAACTGAATTGCACGATGGGAGGGGAGGTGTCTTACTTTCCAGAATAATTCAATTTAATGGACAGAATTTTTCACTCTCTCTGCTATATGCGGAGGCTAGGAGTGGCTGTATGAGGTTTAGCTCAGAACCAGATCATGAGTTATTGAGGCTGAATCTTAATCACTATTTGTGTGTGTGTTCTCCAAAGAGTCCATTGATTTTCTGCTATCCAAATGAACTGGAGAGTTCCTGCCTTCCTCCACATTCCTGTTGCCGCTTATACTTTCCAGTCCTCAGACACTCTCAATTTCTTGCTAATAAGAATGGTGGTTTGCCAGCCACATTGCCCCACAATTCGTTTGGCTGATTTGTAAAGCCTGCCAATTTGGATGGGTTAAATCACCCTTATAAGTGAAAGAGAGTCAGTTATGATAGAATCTCTCAACTCTAAGAAAGGGGAGAATGACTATTGTGAAGTTTTGAGTTTTTCAATAAAGGGAGAAACAAACAAAAGATAGCTGTATAGGGATCAATGTGAGCAAACTTTTGTCTTCTAGATTATATCTTAAAGTGTTTTGTTTTGCTTTTTTTTTTTTAGTCAAAATACTTGTTCTTTAGAATCTTAGAATTGGAAGTGAAATTTGTTTTCTTTAGTGGGAGTTATTTATAAATCAAGAAAAACTTTAAGAAAATCATTTTAAGGAGGGGAGAAGTAGAAACATTAATCCAGACATTTTAAAATTAATACATGATAATCTGTTTTAATTCATACAGGTACATAAGGGTTATTAGGTGATTTTCATGAAATGTGTTTATTATCCTTATCCTTACTAAGTTTTGTTCTAGCAAGAAATTAGCTTTTTATTTTGTTATGAGTTAGTGATGTGTTGTTTAGTTAATTAATGTCACATATCTTGTGAAGCTTCAGGAATGGTGTAATAGAACCAATAAAAGACAGAAAATTTCTGTTTCACAAATAGAAAGGTAAAAGCTTTGTATTTTATGCAAAGTCTTGGATTTGGAGCAGGACATTAATCTGCCATGTTTGGTGAGAAGGTGAGTTAGGGTCAGGCATTGCACTTGGTCAGGAAAACTTCATTGGTGGTCTTAGGTGCATCATGGTGGTGTGGCTGTCCCTTGGTAAATTGTGTACTATGAAGATTTCATGTGGAACATTTTCTGTTGACTCCTCCAGTACAGAGTTTGTATAAGAGACAAGATTCCCTATTAACCATCTAGCAGGGCAGAGCGCTCAGCTTCTAATTTACAGAATCTGAAATCTGACAGCAGTTTCCAAGTGAATACTTCCTGTGGAGGGAAAACCCTGGCCAAAATATGAAATTATCCTTCCTGATGTTTGGCATAGCCTTTATCTTGGTGTTTTCATTTTCAAGAGAGAAACTATTTCATAAAGTATCCAAAGGGAGCCTCAGTGTTACAAAGTAGCAGAATGTCTTTGATAACGTTTTACTAGCCCAGTTTGCAGCCTTCTGTGAGTTGCATTGTGCCTCCAGGCACATTGGTAAGTGTTGCAAGAAGAGTCAGCTAGTATACTGTTGCAAGACAAGGTTCACAAAGAAGATACTTTAACTACTTTTTAATTATTGTTTTAAAGCATAGGGTTCTAGTTATAATTTTCCACTCGAAACATAGGAAGACCTTTTTAGGCAGAAGTAGAAATGCTGTCCTGGGTGACCCCTGTGTTGCATTCACTGGGACACTTTCTCTGGTCCTGTGTTAATATCTTTTGAGATTTTCCCTGGAATAGCATCCCGACTCTCCTTATGTCCAGTACATTCTTGTGAAAACCCTCAGCTTTGTCTAGGTTTTTTTTTTTTTTTTTTGACAGAGCCTCAAGCTGTCCCCCTGGGTAGAGTTCCATGGCATCACAGGTCACAGCAACCTCCAACTCCTGGGCTCATGCGAGTCTCCTGCCTCAGTCTCCCGAGTAGCTGGGACCACAGGCACCTGCCACAACGCCTGCCTATTTTTTGGTTGCAGCCGTCATTGTTGTTTGGTGGGCCCCGGCTGGATTGGAACCTACCACCTTAGGTGTATATGGCTGGCGCCTTAGCTGCTTGAGCCATAGGCACCAATCCTGTCTAGTTGTTTTAAGTGACATTCCTTGAGCATGACTTTGTGTGGACATCTGTGCACACACACACATGCTTTTCTATACCTCCTGAGTGGCTTTAAAGTACCCACCTGTTTATCAGAGCTGTACTTGTCTTTCAGAGCCTAGCTCAGAGCCACCCTAGACAGGTGCTTGCTTTCCTCCAGGGGCCATTGGCACTTAAGGCGCGGAATAGTGAGGTGGGTACAAGCTCACGATTGGAGCCAGGCTGCCTGGCTTTGAAATCTAGCTCTGCCACTTCCTAGCTATATGATCCTGGGCTGGTTATGCCACTTACTTTGTTTCAGTTTCAGTTTCTTTATAGTACCTATTTTTTTGTCTGAGTCTCAAGTTGTCACCCTGGGTAGCGTGCGATGACATCATAGCTCACAGCAACCTCCAGCTCTTGGGCTCAAGCATCCTCTTGCTTTAGTTTTTCTATTTTTAGTAGAGACATTGTCTTGCTTTTGCTCAAGCTGGTCTCAAACTGTGAGCTCAAGCTAGTCACCCACCTCAGCCTCCCGGAGTGCTAGATTACTGGTGTGAACCACCATGCCTGCCGGTAGTACCTGTTCTTAAAGTTATCCAGGGGAGTCAGTGACTTAATAGATGTAAAGCTCTTAGAACAGGGCTGGCATTCAGTTAGAGCTTGTTAGCTACTGTTTCTATCTTAGTATCTTGTGATCACTTTTCACTTGCCTTAGTGTCTTCTGCTAATGGGAGCTAGTTTTTACAGCTATTGTGTAGGGTCAAAAGCTTATGGATCTGAATATGTTTATCTGGTTGCTACCTTACTTTAGGCTAATGAGTTCTCCAAGGTACCTTTTGGCCTTATGTTATTTCCCGATGAGTAACAAATTTAAAATCAGCTGATCCTAGAAAGATGATATTTGAGCATGAAGGAATTTAGTTAATTTAACAAGACTCCTATTTAAGTTTCTGTTTGTTTGTTTAAGACAGCGCCTCAAGCTATTGCCCTGGGTAGAATGCTGTGGCATCACACCTCACAGCAACCTCCAACTCCTGGGCTCAAGCGATTCTCCTGCCTCTGCTTCCCAAGTAGCTGGAACTGTAGGCTCTTGCCACAACACCCGACTATTTTTTTTTTTTTTTGGTTGCAGCTGTCATTGTTGTTTGGCTGGCCAGGTTGGATTTGAACCTGCCAGTTCAGGTGTATGTGGCTGGCACCTTAGCCTTGAGCCACAGGTGCCAAGCCATAAGTTCCTTGTTTTAAAATGTACTACTATTCAAAGTACCCCAGCTTTCTCCTAGAATTCCCTTTTATTGAAGAAGAGGTGATGAGTGAAACTCATCATTGTATTACTTGAAGAGTCCCTTATGGTTTCAAGTTTTTGTCTCTGTGCTTTCTCCAGCTGATTCCCACTATATTGATTTACTCCTCAGCTTGTTGGAAGGTCGGACCCACTCTGTTTGTTCAGTAATGTTCTGTTGCTTCTTGTGACCAGTGTTACTAGGTTCAGATGCTTAGGCCAATGAACTTTATATGAAGCATTGTCTTTGCAACTTAAAAATAAAACTTTTGCTGTTAAAATAACAAAAGTCAAAAGATTGACATCAAGTTGGGAAAAAACTAATAACATCACAAAAGGCTTCTTTCCTCAACATATGAAAAGTTTCATAAATAAGAAAAACTCAACCTGGAAGAAAAACGAGCAAAGGATATGAACAAACCACAGAAAAGCAAGTACGACTGAGTCTTAACTCTGAAAAGATGCGCAGCCTTAGAAAGACTGAAACAAACCAGACCTCAGCACACTGTCATGCTGTTTCTCATCTTCCTAGTTAGTAGAGATTAACATATTCGGTAATTCTGTGGTGAATGGCAAAACAGGAACCCTCATGCATTGTTAGTGGGTAGTATCATTTGGTGAACTGTGGCAATAACTGGTAAAAGAAATAAATGCGTATGTCTTTTATCGTATAGAAATTCCTTAAAGAGATATTTACACCCTGTGTACAGGTGAGCTTTAAAGATTGAGGTAGCTCTGAGCTGGGCTGACACCATGGCACTCTAGCCTAGACAACAGAGTGAGTCTCAAAAAAAAAAGGGAAATAACCGGCTCGGCGCCTATAGCTCAACCAGCTAAGGCGCCAGCCACGTACACCTAAGGTGGCGGGTTCGAATCCCCAGCCCGGACCCGCCAAACAACAATGATGGCTGCAACCAAAAAATAGCCGGGCGTTGTGGCGGGCGCCTATGGTCCCAGCTACTTGGGAGGCTGAGGCAGGAGACTCGCTAGAGCCCAGGAGTTGGAGGTTGCTGTGAGCTGTAATGCCACGGCACTCTACCCAGGGTCACAGCTTGAGGCTCTGTCTCAAAAAAAAAAAAAAAAAAAGCAGAATCCCAAGTTACAGACACTAACTACACCTATATAAATCCCTTGGAAACACTAGGACACTCCAGAAAGATAGGAGAACTTAACAGAATTTAACAGAACATATCTTTTTTTTTTTTGCAGTTTTGACCAGGGTGAGATTGAACCCGCCACCCCCGGTATATGGGGCCAGCACCCTATTCCTTGAGCCACAGATGCCGCCCAGCCCTTTTTCCTTTTTTGTTTTTTTTACTTAAATAGTTCAATAAAAAGATTACACCACTTTTGGCTCGGCACCTGTAGCTCAGTGAGTAGGGTGCCAGCCACATACACCGAAGGTGGTGGGTTCGAGCCCCGCCCCAGGCCTGCTAGAAAACAACAACTGCAACCAAAAAAAATGGCAGGGTGTCGTGGCGGGCGTCTGTGGTCCCCACCACTCGGGAGGCTGTGGCAAGAGAATAGCTTGAGGCCAAGAGTTTGAGGTTGCTGTGAGCTGTGATGCTACAGCACTCTACTGAGGGTGACATGGTGAGACTCTGTCTCAAAAAATAGATAACTAAATAAAAGATTACACCACTTTTCCCTGTAAGCGTATGACTTTTACTGCCATAAGGCTCATCAAGGGAATGATGATGTTCATCAGGGGAATGAGGATGTTCACAGGGAAAGGAGGAGACAAGCCCACATCTAACAGCCAGGAAAACTCAGGACTAGAGTGAGGGTTCCGACTCCTGGAAGCACAGCTCAACATCAGGATCTGCAGTCTCTCGCTCACATGCGCACACGCACACACAAAGACACACACAGACACACCCCAAGCTGGGTGGCCAATTCCTTCACCCTCTCTGAACCTCTGTGACTCCATCTGGCAGATGGGTCTCCAACTGGCCGTCCTTTAGAATCAAGAGTAAGGACCTGGGAGGGAGGCCTACATGAAAGTCCCTTGCCAGCTGGCAGGCCCCAGCCCTGTATAGGAACTCAAAACTGGCAGAGCCCTTCACAGGCATGTGGGAGAGAGGCCTCCCAGAGCGTGATCTCCAAACCTGCATCTGCCAGCCTGGAGCAGTGCTCTTCACCTGTGTCACCACTGGTTCTTATCTCATTTTGCATGACACCGAATCAGTGACAGTACCAACAGCTTGCCAGCAGTGGTACTGAAGAACAGTGATTAACAGCTTGCATGCCCCCTGTACTGTACAGTTTATAAAGCCCTTTTACCTGTTACCTCTTTAGATCCACACGGCAACTTTGAGGTGGAGAAAACATCAGTTTAGTTTTAAACCTTAGCCTTTACTTTCAAGATAGGTCAACCAAAGCTTAGGGACCAAGTGGCTCAGTGACACCTTAGCCTTTACTTTCTTTTTTTTTTTTTGAGACAGAGCCTCAAGCTATGAGGCTACCAAGTGCCGTGGCATTACAGCTCACAGCAACCTCCAACTCCTGGGCTTAAGCAAGTCTCCTGTCTAGCCTCCCAAGTAGCTGGGACCACAGGCGCCCGCCACAACACCTGGCTATTTTTTGTTTGCAGCCATCATTGTTGTTTGTCGGGCCCGGGCTGGATTTGAACCCGCCACCTTAGGTGTATGTGGCTGGCGCCTTAGCCACTCGAGCCACAGGCGCCGAGCCAGCCTTCACTTTCAAGATAGGTCTACCAAAGTTTAGGGACCAAGTGGCTCAGTGACATGGGCAGGAGCTGGGCCTCAAATCCAGGCCTTGAAAATCAGGTCCAGGTACAGACACGGGCAAGCCCAGGAGTATTTTAGCTGCCTCACAACTGAGGAAAACTGCAGACCCAGGACGGTCACCTGGTGAACAGCTAGCTAGGAAAGCAACCCGGGCTTTGGAAACTCCCCTGCTACACTCACAAGCTGGGCAAGGAGGCGGGCAGGCCACCTCTGAGCCCTGAAGTGCTGTCTGGGGGCGTCCTGCCAAATCCAGGAAGAGAGCTTCATGCTCACCAGGGTCTGGTGCTGACTTAACACAATTAAATTATTTTCCATGGAGACGATTCTTCAGATGTAAACTGAAAAGTAAGGGACCTGTATATCTCATAAGGGCTTTTCATAGGAACTCAGTCCCAACAGGGAGTGGGGGAGCCTTTGTCAGACCAGAGTTCAACAATAAACTTGACTCCTTGCCTTGACCTTTGCCCACCTGTTAAGGTACTTACTTAATTAACCTCTCAGGCCTTCAGTTTCCTCATCAGTAAATGAGAACAGCTACCTCCTACGGTTGCTATGGAAACCAAAAGGGAAGTACTCAGCAGAGCAACCAGCACTTATGAACACTGCAAATGACAGCTGCTACTGTTGTTACTATTAATAACTACTGTTGTTACTACTAATAACTCAGAATGATTTTCCACTGACCAGACCATGAATCGGATTTTAGGAGGCAGTCCTTAAAACCCAACCCAACCCTTTTCTAGACCATTAAACCACACAGGTTAAGCAAGCCATGCAAGCCATTAAGAAAGCCCTAATTAAAATAGTTAACAGCCACTTAAAGTGATGGCGATGCACGACAACAGAGAAAAACATCCAAGAGCTGCTCCCACAAAAGTACATTGGGAGTAGTTGGCTAAGAGAAGCTTTTCAGAGGGCAGTTCTACCAGATTTTCAAGAAACAGGTAGCTCCAGGACTTCTCATACATTTTTAGAGCCTAAGAAACTTCCGAATTAAGGAGGCATAGTACTGATTCCAAAGATAGCAGAAAGATAGAGAGAGAGAGAAGATTACAGGCTAATCTGACTTGAGGATATAAGAATGAAAATCTTAAATATGAAAAGGAATCCAGCAATTCATTAAAAAACACGTGCCATTTGTGCTCGCTTCAGCAGCACATATACTAAAATTGGAACGATACAGAGAAGATTAGCATGGCCCCTGCGTAAGGATGACACGCAAATTCGTGAAGCGTTCCATATTTTTAAGACAAAAAAAAAATGTGCCATTGGCCAAGTGGGATTTAGACAAGAATAAAGAATGGTCCCATATTAGGAAATCTATTAATATATTCATATTTATTTATAACTCAAAAGGAAAAAAATTACGATCATCTCCACAGATTCTAGAACTTTCAATAAAATTCAACATCCATTCTTAATTTTTTAAAATGTCTCCATAAAATAACAATAAACAAGTAGTTACTTAAATGTGATATATATATATATATATGTATATATATATATATATACATAGTATCTCAACTAGGTAAATTAAAAGCAAATTAAGTGGGCAGCGCCTGTGGCTCAAAAGAGTACAGCTCCGGCCCCACATACTTGAAGTGGCAGGTTCAAACCCAGCCCCAGCCAAAAACTGCAAAAAAAAAAAAAAGCAGCAAATTAAGTATTATCATAATCCACCATCCTTAGCATTGTTATAAGGTACTAGACATTGCAATTAGGCAACGAAAAGGTACCAAGAGTAACAGAAATTGTAAAGATAAGGTAAAGTTAACATTCATAAAAGACATCACATACATCTGACCCGGAAAATGCAGAACAAAAATTCAAAAATTATTCAAACAATAGAAGTTATAAGGCATGTGGATACAAAATCACCAGTACATCCCAGAAACTAACAGCTTTCATGTAAACCAATACTTCTCCTTAGAAGATATAATTTGGGCTCAGTGCCTGTGCCTCAAGCGGCTAAGGCACCAGCCACATACACCTGAGCTGGCGGGTTCGAATCCAGCCCGGGCCCGCCAAACAACAATGACGGCTGCAACCAAAAATAGCTGGGTGTTGTGGCAGGCGCCTGTAGTCCCAGCTACTTGGGAGGCTGAGACAAGAGACTCGGTTGAGCCCAGGAGTTGGAGGTTACTGTGAGCTGTGATGCTACAGCACTCTACCCAAGGGGACAGCTTGGGGCTTTGTCTCAAAAAAAAAAAAAAAAAAAGAAAATATAATTTGGGAAAGTATTCTGATTAGAATTTAGGAGGAAAAAGACTTGAACAAATGAAAAGGTTTATCAAATTCTTGGTTAAGAATACTCAAATCAAGAAGGGAGCAATTCTAACTTCATCTATAAATTTAACATGCTAAGAGAAAAAAAATTTTTTTCCTAAGAGAAAAGTTTTTAAGTAGCCAGAATAGCTAGGAAAATTCAGAAAAGTGATGTGAAGATTCCTATCAGATAACATACTATAAATCTCCATGTCACTGTCAGCCCAAACTATCCAAAGCCCTGTGGTGTTGCAACAGAAGACTAGGGAGCTGCTGGGCTGGATGCCTCTGCCCTGCCACGTGGAGGTCAGCTGAAAGGGAGCTGCGAAGGAGAGCTGGAGAGCAGCCTGCATCAGGTGCTCTATCCTTCTCCAGGGGTAATTCAAGACTCATCTAACTTAAAAGAAAACAAACCAGGGCGGCACCTGTGACTCAGAGGAGTACAGCGCTGGCCCCATATGCCAGAGGTAGCAGGTTCAAACCCAGCCCGGGCCAAAAACTGCAAAAAAAAAAAAAAAAACCAAAAAAACAGAAACACAACAGGCTGGGTACAGCAGCTCAGGCCTATAATCCTAACAACTCAGAAGGCTGAGGCAGGAGGATCACTTCAGGCCAAGAGCTCAAGACTGCCTGAGCAACACAGTAAGACCCTGTCTCTACAAAAAGTAGACAAATTATCCAGGCATGGTAATTTGTAAAGACCCTGTCTCAAAAAGTCGGCAAATTATCCAGGTATAGGTAGCACACCCCTGTAGTCCCACCTACTGGGGAGACTGAGGCAGAAGGATGGCTTAAGTTCAAGGTTACAGTGAGCTATGATCATACCACTATACTCTAGCCTAGGTACAGACTGAGACCTGTCTCTTAAAATAATAATAACAATAGTAATCAAACCCCTGGCTCAGTGCCTGTAGCTCAGTGGCTAGGGCTCCAGTCACATACACTTGAATTGGCAGGTTCGAATCCAGCCCACACCTGCCAAACAACAGTAACAACTACAACCAAAAAATAGATGGGCATTGTGGCAGGCACCTGTAGTCCCAGCTACTTGAGAGGCTGAGGCAAGAGAATCACTTAAGCCCAAGAGTTGGAGGTTGCTGTAAGCTGTGACACCACTGCACTCTACCGAGGGTGACATAGTGAGACTGTGTCTCAAAAAAAAAAAAAATTACCAAGGGTGGGGGGTTGGAACCCAGCCCCAGCCAAACTGCAACAAAAAAAATAGCTGGGCGTTGTGGTGGGTGCCTATAGTCCCAGCTATTCGGGAGGCTGAGGCAAGAGAATCGCCTAGGCCCAAGAGCTGAAGGTTGCTGTGAGCTGTGATGCCACAGCAGTCTACCCAGGGCGACAAAGTGAGATTCTGTCTCTAAAAAAAAAAAAAATCAAATCCCCTGCCCCGGGAGGCGCCTGTGGCTCAAGGAGTAGGGTGCCGGCCACATATACTGAGGGTGATGGGTTCAAACCCAGCCCCAGCCAAAAAAAAAAAAAAAAAATCCCTGCCCCTTGGCCCTACATCACCTTCTCACTATTTTTATCTTCAAACATACCCAGAATACAACCACTCCTCACAAAATACTGCTGAGCCGTCATCATCTCTGGCCTGTGTTACCATCACAGCTTCCACATTCTGACAACAACACAAATCAGTTCTTGTCACCTCCTCTCAAAATCCCCCACAAGGCTTATTTCCTTGCCTGCTCCCTGCCACCCTGCCAGCCCAGGCTCCTTACTGAAATACCACCTTCTCTCTGAGGCCTTCCCAAACCACTTAATTTACAATTGCAAATCCCACCTCCAACAGGCCCTATCCCAGTTCTGGCTTCATTTTTCTCCATGGCACCTGTAACTATCTGACATAATATATGAGTACTTTTTACATACTTATTTTATTTACTTTTAGTCTTTCCTTAGTATAAAATTCAGCAAAGTTTGTTGGGGTTTTTTGTTTGTTTGTTTTTGTTTTTGAGGCAGCATCTCACTGTTGCCCTGGGTAGAGTGCCATGGCACCACAGCTCACAGCAACCTCAAACTCTTGGGCTTAAGTGATTCTCTTCCCTCCCAATTAGCTGGGACTACAGGTGCCCACCACAACACCCTGCTATTTTTTTGTTGTAGTTGTCATTGTTGTTCAGCAGGCCCGGCTGGATTCAAACCCTTCGGCCCCAGTGTATGTGGCTGACACCCTAACCACTGAGCTACAGGCACCAAGCCGAGAGTCAGCAAACTTTGTAAAGGTCAAGATAGAAAATATTTTAGGCTCTGCAGACCATCTGGTCTTGTCTCAACTATAAAATCAGCGATAGCAACACATAAAAATGACCATAGCTATGTTCTCATTAACAAAAACAGCCAAAAGTCCACACCTGGAGCCACGGTGTACTGACACCAGCCCTACCAAGGCTACTGCATTACAGAGGCCTCTAGAACCAAAGCTCCATGAGAGTATTTCTATTTTTTCTTTTTGGTCCTTTTTTACATATACTTCATTCCCAGAACAGTATCTAGTATATAAGAAATAATAAATATTTGCAAATTGAATGAAATGATTAATGAAAACAAGATGGTACATGAGTAGACAGATCAATGGAACAGAATAGAAAGCACAAAAACAGAACTAAACTCACAATAATTGAGTTTCTGTAAAGACAACACTGACCACACTCAGTGGCTCAAGCTTGTAATCCTAATATTCTGGGAGGCTAAGGTGGGAGGATCCTATGAGCTCAGGAGTTCAAGATCAGCCTGAGCAAGAACAAGACCCCGTCTCTATGAAAAATAGAAAAAATTAGACTCCATCTCCACTAAAAATAGAAGAAATTATCCACAAGTTGTGGCAGGGCCTGTAGTCCCAGCTACTTGGGAGGCTGAGGTAGGAGGATAACTTGAACCCAGGAGTTAGAGGTTGCTGTGAGCTCAGTTGACACTAACTAAGGCACTCTAACCTGGGGCAACAGCATGAGACTCTATGTCAAACAAAACAAAACAAATGACACCACCTCAAATCAACAGGATAAAAATTATTCTTTAACAATTAGTCTTAAGATAAGTGGCTAGCTGAGAACAAAAAATAAAGTTAGGTCCTGGCTATAGCCAAAATAAATTCCAAACAGATCAAAACTTTCAATGCTACAAGTAAAACCATTAAAAAGGATAAATAAACCATGAGAGAATTTTTTTCACTTTTTATTTTTATTTTTTGTTTTTTGATATGATTCCACATCTTCCCAATTATGAGTTGCATTGCAATAAAATTTGAGTGCAGGTGTCTTTTTACTGAAAACCCTTTTTTTTCCTTTGGGAAAATACCTAATAGTGGGATTGGTAGGTCTACTTCTAATTCTTTGAGGAATCTCCATACTATTGTCCACAGAGGTTCCACCAATTTGCAGCCCCACCAACTGCTAGTGTATAAGTGTCCTTTCTCTCTCGTCCACACTGGCAGCTTATTGCTTTTAATAATAGCCATTCTAACTGGGATAAGATGATACCTCAATACTGTTTTAGTTTGCATTTCCCTGGTGA
Source organism: Galago senegalensis (assembly GCA_963575145.1). Taxonomy (NCBI): domain Eukaryota; kingdom Metazoa; phylum Chordata; class Mammalia; order Primates; family Galagidae; genus Galago; species Galago senegalensis. Next base: position 28,777 of record CAUYTI010131144.1, read on the forward strand.
TTAGTAACACTGAGTATTTTTTCATATTTCTTGGCATTTGTCTATCTTCTTTTGAACACCTAAATACTTAAGTGAAGGAAACTGTCTTTTTTTTTTTTTTTTGAGACAGAGCCTCAAGCTGTCCCCCTGGGTAGAGTGCCATGGCATTACAGCTCACAGTAACCTCCAACTCCTGGGCTCAAGCGAGTCTCTTGCCTCCGCCTCCCAAGAAGCTGGGACCACAGGCGCCCGCCACAACGCCTGGCTATTTTTTGGTTGCAGCCGTCATTGTTGTTTGGTGGGTCCAGGCTGGGGATTCGAACCTGCCACTTTAGGTGTACGTGGCTGGCGCCTTAGCCTGTTGAGCTATAGGCACCGAGCCGAAACTGTCTTTTTAAAATAAAATGCCTAGAGACTCGGCAGCTGCAGCACAGTGGCAAGAGGGTTTGAAACTGGCTCAGGCCAGCTAAACAACAATGACAACTACAACAAAAAAACAGCCAGGAGTTGTGGCAGGCACCTGTAGTCCCAGCGGCGTGGGAGGCTGAGGCAAGAGACTCACTTAAGCCCAAGAGTTTGAGGTTGCTGTGAATTGTGATGCCAAGGCACTCTACCAAGGGCGACATAGTGAGACTCTATCTCAAAAAAAAAAAAAAAAAGCCTAGGAAGAAAGACTGGAAGTACACTAATGTCATAATGGTTAGTGGCCAGAGTGGCACAAGGACAACAACTTCTCGTTTTTCAAATATCCTGCAGTGTGTTTATAAATACCACATATGCAAGGCTTTCTGGGCACCAGGCACCATGCTGAAAGTTTACATTCTTGACCTCCTAACAACTCCATGAAGCAGGTTTCATTTTGCAAATGGGGGCACTGCCCAGGGAGAGGCTGCCAGCCCATACAGCTGGTTCGAGAGGGTGCTGGGCCCCATCCACCTGCAATTCATTTGGTCCAGAGCAAGCAGCCCTTGCGTGCTGTCGGTAGGTTCAGGGCTCAGCGGTAGGAGCAGAATCATGGAGCTCCAGTAAATAACTGGAGGGTAGCTCTGTACTCTGCCCTGGCTAGAAGACACTACTGAGGCCAGAACAGGAAAGGCCCCAGGGGAAAGAGCAAGGACACAGCGAGAACCAGAGCTGGGGGTTCTGTGTGTCCTCAGAGGGCTGGAGACCCCTGAAGAGCTTGGCAGGGAGAGTTGAGAAGGTGTCCTTCCACTATGAGAGAGTGCCCAGGAGGCGGCCTGGGCTTGAGAGGGGCTCTCAAGAGAGGCTACCCAAGAGCGTGCTTGGCTCAGCAGCAGACTCTGATTGGCCCTGGCCACTGCCCAGAGATGGGGGTCAACTGGCCTCTTTGGGGAGAGTCCAAGGTGGCCCTGGGCCCTTTGGAAGCTTCTGAACCCAGCAGGATGAATAGGCTTCTATGGCCCCTCAATAGGCCTTTCATCAAGCTTGGCCTCTCAGAGCCTCTCCAGACCCTCCCTTGGGGCAAAAGAGACAAAGGACAGTGCAGGGAGGTCCTTGGAGGGAGAAGCACTGGTCAGCAGGTCCCCATGTGAGTGATTCCATGGGTTTGGCAGGCCTCTACTCCAGCCTAGGGGAGTTGTGAGTGGGAAACCTGTGTCTGGTTCAGAGTTCCGGCTCCTTCATCCCGTGAGCCAGTCTCTCCAGACAGACCCCTGAAGCCTGCCGCGTAGCCCTGACACTCCAGCCTCAGCTTTAGTTCCCTGACCAAACACCCACACCCCTTTGGCAGGCCATGCTCCCTCTCCAGCACCTTTCTGCCTCAATCATGGTACCCTAGCTTGTTCCCACCACGAGTTTTGTCCAAGTCTGCTCAGCTGTCATGGCTGTCAGTCTGTCCGTCAACCCGCCCCATGCACGCCTTCCCTGGACCTACTGGGGCCCTGTACGATGCCCACATGCTACCTGTAACAAGCCCCTGAGCCCTTCCTGGGAGTGCCACTTTAAGCTGCTGCACCACATCTGATCTTCATGAACATCCTGTGATGTTCATGAAGCAAAAATGAGGAAATTGAGGCTCCAGGCCTGAGTCCCTCATCCAAAGTCACCCTGCTAGTACTTGGCAGGGCCAGACCACAGCCCACACCTGCCTACAGAGCCATGCTCTCAGCTCCAAGGTCACAGCCACATTAACCTCTTGTCACACTGGTTCCTAACTACCTGTTTGAGCTTGCTCTGCCCCATCAAGTCAAGGTGCCTATGGCAGGGCATCCTGGGGCCCAGCACAGGGCAGCGTCCATAACAGGGAGCCAGCGAGTGAACAAGCAAGTTCACGGCATGACATACACTTGGTAAGTTCAGAGAAGTGCCTTTTGCACTCACCACAAAGTCGCTGTCAACAAGAACTTAGTCATATCCCTTCTTAAACTGGCACAATGTTGCAAATCCTCCAAGTGCTTTCCCAACCCCTAAGGATATCCTGACAATCCATTTTCCAGCTGAGGAAACTGAGGCCATTAAGTCCAGGTTACCCGGTTCATAATGCAGGCCTGCACTGTGCCAGGCACTGCATGGGGTCCAGGGATACAGAGAGGAATAAACCCTGACCTCAAGGTCCCTTTCACAGGGTGGGGCCCTCCAAAAGAACAACCCACCAGACCGCCATTCCCATAAAGCAGCAATTCCTGCAAAGCCACACAACCACCCTGTGACTGCACCTGCCACCTCAGACTACGGACTGTTTCCAGACAGTTCTGACCTGCCCTATGCACAGTCAAGCTGCAACAGTAGCTCCAAATTCAAATTCCCATTGCCTACCAGCTCCTTACCCCTGGGCCTTACTCAGACTCCTGACTCACTGGTTTGCTTCAACAGAAGATAGCCTCCTGCAAGACTAGCTGCCCTTCATTCTCCTGAATGGTTCCTCAGCCTGACACTCACAAGGAATGCCCCAACCCAGACAGGAGCCGGGCATCAGCAACCCCAACTCCCCGGCCCTGGACATAGCCCAGCCATTATTCCACCTCCTCCTGCCTCTGACCTAGGGTGCTTATCAAGTTGCAGACCCTCAAAACCCAGGCACTGTGAAGAGATGCTCAGGGCCCACTGATTCCAGCCAGGTCACCGCATCTGTGGAGATGCTAAAGCCCAGAGAGAGGACTTCTCCCCATGCAAGTCCATCCCTCACTCACTTCTTCACCCACGACTCACTACCCAGGCTCTGAGCTGGGCACCAAGCACACAGCTGGGCCTACCGCCCAACTGTAAGTCTGAGACTGCTGACCCCTGGGCCCAACACCCAGCCCGCCGCAGGCTCTACATTCAGGCCATGGAGGAAGCACCTCCCTTGTGTCCTGATACAAGGCCCACGACTCACCACACAAGTCGAGGGCTCATGCGCACCTTGCAGGCCCTTCAGCTGTTCTGCCTTCACTGACATCTAGCCTGCTCCCCTTGGAGGCCAGACCAACCCCACACAGCCCAGCCCACATGCGGGCCCCTTTCACTAGCTCCCCAACCCCAACCCCAACGGCTCAGTCTCTGGTCAGCCCCCCTCTGCTAGGCACTTCCTCTTCAGAACACCTTCCCATGCTCAAATTTGCTTTCAAAGCCTCCTTTACCCTCGCTTCATGTAAGACATCCCTCACTGTGAAAGCCAGGGAACTGGGTTCTTCCTCACAGGCTAGACAGGCTACTCAGAAAGGGCATCACATGCCTCTCCTTGGAGAAATGGGCATGTCTGCATGCGAGAACAGCTTGAGCCTGGCAGAATTAGGTCCAAAGCCACTGCTGCTGGGGGTCCCCAAACAAGCACCTTAACCTGAGTCTTAGTGTCTCCCTCTGCCGAGAGACCCCCTTCTTCACAGGGTTGCTATGGAATGAAATGCTGCTGAAACAATGCTGGGCCCTCAGGAAAAGGAATGGTGGGTGTTCTGGCTCCAACTATCCCTGGGAGTCAGCTGGCCTCACTGGACTTCAGGGAAGGCTCCTGGACGCACAGCCTTCTTGTTGCAGCCTCTGGATGAAAATGACCTCATCCCTGCACCCCACGCAGCATGGCAGGTCTGGCTCAGCCGATTCTCTGGGGTTTGCTGCAAGGACAAAGGACTCCTGGAGCTCAGCCACTGTTGATCGGCACCTGCTGCATAAAGGCCAGCTCCCCCTGCCCAGGTCAGGAGGAGTCCTGAATCCTAGCCCCCCAGCTCCCTGGCAGCGGGGCAGTCACTGGCAGGCCTGTGTCAGCACCTGCCAATGCAGACCACTGCAGACCCCAGGATGGACCTGCAGATGGGGGAGGACACACAGCCCCAAATGCGAAGGCTGGTGGACAACATGGTTCTTGTTCCACTTCGTGGTGCTAGGGTAGGTGTGTGAATCTTCCCACTTGTCTTTTTTTCTTTATTTCTGTTGTCCCTGTACCCAAGCACAGATGGCACTGACCTGCCTAAGCAGTGAGTCTGCTTGTCAACAGGACTTTTCACAAGTGACTCCATTTCAAGCAGTTAAGAGGTGGACTGTGAGCAGCGGTTATAGCTCAGTGAGTAGAGCACTGGCCACATACAATAGGGCTAGTGGTTCAAACCAGCCTGGAGCTGCTAGAACAACAATGACAACTGCAACAACAACAAAAATATATAGCCAGGCATTGTGGCAGGCGCCTGGAGTCCTAGCTGCTTAGGAGGCTGAGGCAAGAGAATCGCTTAAGCCCAACAGTCTGAGGTTGCTGTGAGCTGTGACGCCACAGCACTCAACCGACGGTGATAAAGTGAGACTCTATCTCAATAAAAAAATAAAGAAATGGCCTTCCATGGTTGCCAGCCTAAAGAAATAATCAAAATACAGAAAACTAAATAATAAAGAGCTTGCTGCAAGTTATTTACAACAGTGAAAACTTGATCAAGCTAAATTTCCAGTAAGACCTATTAAATATGACATATCCACTTAACTACTGCACAGCCATTTAAATACTATTTGCGGTATGAACAACATGAAAAATGTTTTAGGAATTTTCAATGATGAGACATGATTTTTTAAATCTTCTATACAGAATATCAAGGATTCTTCTAAAAGGCTCTGTATGTCAATAGTGTGCCTCTGAGTAACCAGAACTAGGAATAATTTCTTCCTCTCTTCTATTTCCCAGTTTCTATGATGCACATATAACACCTTTTTTATTGGAAAAACATGTGTCCTGGAATTTTGAGGGTTTTCTTTTACAAGGTTCCTGTTTTGAGCTCCTCCTCAGTGGCCTCCTGGCTTGGCTGACATTCACAAGCCTTCCTGTTTCCAAGAGGGAGGCAACGAGACCTAAGGACAGCAAGCAGAGCTGGAGTGGCAGAAGTCCCTCTGAAGAAGGCTGAAAGCAGAGGGGGAATGGCCGGCCCCAGGCTGCAAAGCAGGACAGCACAGTTCACACCCTGGTCAGTGGTGCCAGTATGGCTGCTGCAGAGACTTCCCGGCAACAGGGGCCCTCAGCCTCTTTAAGGTGTGCAGTCCAGCATCTTCTGGTTCCCCTAAAAGGACACAAGAGTCCCTGCCTTGGGAGAGTCTCCTGGGCTGCTCTGGCCCTAGGAACAGGTAGAAGAGGGAACATTGAGACCTCTTCCTTTCCAGCCATGTATCCCACTAAAATCCCCCACCAGGTTCCCACCACTCACATCCACAGATCTTAAAATAGGCTTAGGAACTGAAAGAGGCCCTCCTACCACTCCAAACAACCACACTTCCTCCCTGTCATGCTGGCCACAACCAGCTCTGACTGCCTTCGGGTTGGAGGGACACCAGGGGCCCTGGGAGTCAAGGGAGACAGTCCCCAGTGACTGCAAAGCAGTCTGAATTTCAGGACAATGCCATAGTTCACAGCAACCTCAAACTCCTGGGCTCAAGTTGCCTCAGCCTCCTGAATAGCAGGAACTATAGGTGCCTGCCATGGTGCCTAGCTTATTTTGCTTTACTTATTTATTTATTTATAGACAGAGTCTCACAACGCCTGGCTACTTTTTGTTTTTAGAGACTGAGGTCTCCCGCTGACTCAAGCTGGGCTTGAACTCATGAGCTCAGGCAATCCACCTCCCTGGGCCTTCCAGGGTGCTAGGATTATAGGCATGAGCCACCGCACCTGGCCTCTTATTTTGCTATTTTTAGTGGAGATGGGGTCTCCCTCTTGCTCAGGCTGGTCTCAAACTCCTGAGGTCAAGCAATCCACCTGCCTCACCCTCCCAGGTTTCTGGAATTACAGGCATGAGCCACCTCACATGGCCACAACTGTGATTCTGTGTGCGAGCACTGGGTCATAAGTTTTCTTCCCTGGACAGTAAGAGCACTCTGTGTGGCAGCCTGTGCTCAACCTGCACCTGCTACATCTCATTTCCAACCTGTCACTTCCTTATACAATCCCCAATTCCCTGTTTATTGTCTCCATTTTACAGATTGAGAACATTGAGGTCTCTTCCTTTCCAGCCATGTCTCCCACTATCCTCCACCCCGGTCCCTGCCACTCACGTCCAGCTATTCCAGCTACCCTTGGCCTAGTGAAATGGCAGGGAGCCAGCCACAGGTGAGCAGCACTCTTCCTGATCCATGGGAGATACTGGTGGCCTGGCGCACAGAAAGGGCTCAGCACAGAGGCCAGGCCCCCTGGAAAACAAGCCCCCTCATTCCTCCAGCCCATACCAGGATCCTCTCCACGGCTATTTGCATCTGCATCTGACAGATACAGGTGGAATCCCACTCAGCACCTCCCAGCTCTGTGAACTCGGGTGAGTCTTTCCTCTCTGAAATCTCCTCCCATGCAAAGTGGGGTAATGACAGAACCCAGCAACAGGGGAACAAGGCTAAAGGAAACACCACAGTGTGGAGCAGGGCAGAGGCATCAGCCCTCAGCCCTCCAGTGGTCAGGACCGGGGAAATACCAAATTCTCGGTGGAGCACCCCTCCAGTGTCGACACCCTCACCCCACTTCAAGCTGCTGAGCCTCTGCTCTCCCACCCAGCTCAGCTCTGCCAAAGGGCCACGCATCGTACACCCACCCCCTGACTGGCACTGAGGCTCCCTTCTCTGCAGCCCCTCTGCCTCAGTGCTCACAGCTCAATCTACCTTGGTGAGGCAGCATCACCACCCTCAGGACAGGCCAGGGTGGGCTTCATCTCTGCAAAGAGTGAAGGAGTTAAGAGCATGGGTTCAGACAGATTCTGCTACTTCCTAGCCTTGCAGCTGGGCACACGTTACTTCCTTCCAGCCTGTGTTCCCTCACATGATTACTTCAAGGATAAAAGGAAAGAGAACATAACACACTCCTTTTGCCCTGCAGTCTTCCAGCAGAAGAATCCCCTAGGCCTCCCCAAATGCCCAGGCATGAATGGCTCAAAAATGTTCAGCCAGGGCACAATATAGTCCCCCACCCTCAGCATGGTGCATCTCAGGAAACACACCGGGTCCTGGGGCAGTCACAGCCACACCACCTGAATATCAGAGCTCATTACAAAGGGGCCTGGCCGCATAGCACACTTGGGCTGACACTGATGGCCCAGCAGAAGGCAGACTGTGGCAGACTGTGGCAGACTGCGTCCACCTTCGGTCCAGATGTCCATACACCTGGACATTGAACCACCTGGTTCTTCCCAGCTCAGATTCCACAGCAGCTACCATGGCCAGCCGGCTTGGCTCCTCCACCAGCTGAAACCACAAGTGTCCTGTGGGTGCATCACCAGAACCCTGCTTGCGGGGTGACCACAGCCCTGGCTGCTTCCAGCAGGGTTGTTACTTCAGCTGACAGTCACTTATGCGCCTGACTCCTCTCCCCCATCAACTGTGCCCTCCTGCAAAACAGGGATCAGAGCCAACACAGAGCAAGTACTTAAAGGTGCTTCTCCTGCAGAGGCCACCACAGATGAGACTCAAAAGTCAGGTTTGGATCCACAAGGTGCCTTTCATCACACCAGTGGGGCCAGAATCCCTACATGGGGAGGGCCAGAAGCTTTGTCCCTTCCCACTGGCAGACACTGATTCAGAGATGACAGTAGCTTGTCCAAAGTCAAGCGTCTCTACCTGAGGCTCCTCTGACACATTCAAAACAATCTCAGAGGATATGACACAGTTCTGAGTAACCTGAGCTTTAATTAAACAACAACAAAAAATCTGAGATATTTAAATTCATCCATAATGTAAAGGTTGTCACAGCTGTGAAGTGGAGATGAAAAAACACCATCCTGACCCCGTGGGTTGGGAAGGTAAGTGATTCAGTGGCTGTACAAGTGCTCTGAGGCCATGTTTGGGGTTCAAATGTTCTGCGTGCTTGAGCCAACTATTGGGTCCTAACTCTGCTCTGGGCACTCAGTTCCTAAGGAGCTCACTTCCCTCTGAACATCAAATCTCTCCTCTGAAAACTAAAAGAGATGAACAATGTGGCCTTCTGAGGAGTTAAGATTCCAGTCTCCTTGGTCACCTACAACCTTCATTGGCCAGTCCAGAAATTAATTCCTCCATTTGTTTGCTAAATGCTATTGGACATTTGTTCAATATATGTTCTCATATATACAGAATATGCCCCATGGAAGGCCCTGAGAGGACTCAGACTAGGCAATACCCTCGAGGGCTCACTGCAAACTGAGACAGTCACACAGTCTAACACAAAGCCACAACTGTCCTGTGTCCACAGAATATACCCAGCACGAAGAGAACACAGGCAGTGGAACAGGACTGTGTACCGCTGGGTATAGGAAGAGTTCCCAGGGTGGCAGCCTTGAAGCTGAGACTTAAATAAGACCTGCAGGTGCTCACGGGACAAATGGGCATGGGCAAATTTCCAGGCAGAGAAAACAGCCCTATAAAAGAGGAGAGCTTCAGAGCGCACAAGGACTGAGTTCTGGAGAAGGGTGAGAGGCGAGACCTTGGGTGTGAGGGAGAAAAGGAGGCCAGGAGAGCAGACAAGGTAATCGTCTGAAGAGTCATCAATTCCTGGCTGTCCCTGAGCAAGCTTCTGGTTCTCTAACCCCCAGGCTCCTCATGGTGCTATGGACATAATGTGGTTACTTGGCAAAGTCAATATCATGTCAGGAGTAAATGACAGGGCATCTGGCACATGTTGAGTTCCCAGTAAAAGCTAGGTGCCAACATCACTGATCTTGGGGGATGGCCCTGAGGCCTCCTTAGGGACAGGGACTACCTATCAGAAGAGAAGATGCTCACAGGTAAAGGCAATCAGAGCACAGAAGGTCTGGGTGGACCAGAGATCAGGGAAAAGCTGCCTGGAGCTGCTGAGCAAACAGGGAGCTATAGCAGATGGTCCTGCAGACCCACCCCAGCTCATTCTATGCCAGGTGACAGGTGGGCCTGCTAGGCCAGCACACAGTAGGTGCTCAATAAACGTTGCTGACTGTATTAATGAGCATTCTCCGATTGCTGCTCAAAAATAAATCTTGACACCTATGTTCTCATCCCTCCCACTTTATAAGCACCACCCCCGCCACCTCCTGCAAGAAATCTCCATTCCCAGGCCAGCTGGGCTGGGACCTGCTCACTGAGAAGTGAGAAGCATCTTGGGCCAAGCCTGTCTCCTATGAAAAGGAGGATTCCAATGTACTTCCTCTCCTCACCCCAGCCTCCTGGGTGTGGCCTGCTGAGGGGCCTGTACTGTGTGACCTTAGAGTGGACGCCTTTGAGCTTTAGGACTCAGTTTCCCCAATGGTGAATGAAGGCCACTGGTAGAATCTGGAAGGTTGCATAGGGACTCAGCAATGCTGTTGCCCCTCAGAAATCCCCAGCCCAAACTGAGAATGGGATTGGGGGTGGGGGGGACAATGTGGTATGAAGTCATTCCCTGCATGGAGAAGGGAGGGGTCTTTTCAGGGAAAAAATGACAAACCAGAGACTACAAAAGACAAGACTCCTGCTAGGCTAAGAACTAGTGGATCCATCAGTAATGAATTACCTCACACTCAGCCAGGCTGGGAGACCCCACCCACACCTGCACTCCCAGGCCCTTTCAAACAATAAGAGACCCCCCCACCCCACCCAGCAGATATAGGACTTAGGCCCTCCTTAGATCACAATTATACCCAGAGGCAGCAGGTCCTGCTCTCTCTCTGCCAAGTGGGTGAGTTCAGGGGGCCACTGCCCAACAGGTCCTTGGTTAGAGCTAACCGGTAAGAAGGAAGGCTGGGTGTGGAAAGACAAAGGCTTCAGGAAGCCGGATCCTCCACCATCCGCATGAGCTGGGGACAGTGGCCAGGGCGCTCTCCGGGGAGGTTCACCTGAAGCCTACGCGGGACTGGCCCTGCCGTGCTAGATAAGGGTCTCCCCAAATCCCACGCCCACACTCGCAGCAGCTGCGCTTCCTCGAGAAGGAAGAGGACTTGCAGAGGTTTGGAGAGGAAGGAGGGAGATGAAACGGACACCCGGACGGCCAGAGAAAGACATCGATGACCACGGAAACAGAAAGAGACACAAGGAAACAAGGGTGCCGGGACCCAAAGCACAGACAGGGATACAGGGACACAGGAAAGAGCCAGATGCAGAGACATGGGGGCGCATGGAGGACAGGACACAGAGACACACGGAGGGAGGACAGCGACACACATCGATATGAACACGCAGAGACAGACCCGCACAGAGACACACATGCAGAGCCAGGTACACCCAGAGGCCGCAACACACGACTATCGACAGAAGAACGAGCGGAGGCGCGCACAGCTGGCGACGCTCCATGCACCGCCAGCCCCGGCCTCTCCCCCGGCCCGACCCGGCCCGACCCACTCACCGAGGCCGCAGACCTCGCGCCGCAGGCAGAGGCGGCCACGCTCCTCAGCTATGGCTCGCAGCATGTGCTGCAGCGAGCGCTCCTCGGCCTCGGCGCCGCCCGCAGACTCGGGGGAGGCGACGGCGGCGGGGACGGCGGGCGGCCCGGCCCGGAGCCCCGCGGGCGCGGGCACCGAAGCGCAGGCCCGGCCCGGCGGCCGCGCAGAGGCCATACCGGGCCCCGGCTCATCGCCCGCGCCGCGCCCGCGGGGGCCCCCGGCACGCCCCGCCGCCCCCGCCCCGGCACCGCCCGCCGCTAGCACCAGTGAAGCCACAATCCGCCTTTGTGCGCGTCGCCGTCGCGGCCGCGTCGCCGCCGCCCGCCGAGCCCCGCTGAGGGGAGCGCACCTCCGCGCCGCCGCCGTCCGCGCGCCCGCGGCCGCCGCCCCGCCCCGCCCTGGCCCCGCCTCCGGACGGGATGGCTCCGCCCACTTCCAAGCGGCCCGCCTTCTCGACCTTCGTAATCCCACCGCTTCCCTACCCTCAACGGCTCGCGGCCCTGCGCCCCATGCTGCCACCCGTCCCCTGACACTCCCAGTCCCCTTCCGTCTGCGCCCATCTTCTCCCGGGCCTCCCCTCACGGTTCCCAACTCCCCTCCAGCCGAATCGTGCCTCTAAACCCTCCCGTTGCCCCCTCCAGGCTCGTCCCCCTCCCGTCGCTGCCCACCAGTTTACTTTGTCACCCACCAGCCCTCCTCCACCAAGACGCCGCAGCTGGCTTCTGGGAACTTCCTCCGCTATACCCTCCGCTTCCCCCTACCCTACCCCCGCCCGTCTCCTGAGGCACTGGGGGGCACTGTGGCAAAGCCTTTCCTGACCCCTCTGCACCAGCATAGAACAAGGTGTTGAGTCTCCGTTCCCTCAGCTGTACCATGGGGGCCCTCTCCCTATTTTGACGCCCCTGTAGATATGAGGAGGCACAGGTGGGGGAGGTGGGGCATCCTCTTGCCCAAGTCCCGGCTCTGCTGATAGAGGAAGACCCAGGACAAGCAGCAGCAGGTCCCCAAACCTCACCCCTGGTGGCCCGTTTCCAAGAACAGGACAGGTGGAGATGGAGAAACCAGCTCTTTGGGGTCTTCCCCGGCCAGTCTCCATCACCTTCAGTCACACAAACCCTTCCCTCTGCGTGAATGCATTTCCTTTGGGTCCCAGGTGTCCCCGCCACAACCTTCCCCAACCGTGGCTTTCCCTCTGTTCCTTTACCCTGCCTTATTTTTCTTTGTGGCACAACACTTACCGTCTCCGGACGTCACATTTTACAGCTCAGTGCTCTGCTCTCTGCCTGGCTTCCCCACTGAGGGAGGGGTTTTTATGCCCCACAGCACAGGCAGGGCCCTGGGGGCTAGTGAGTGGTGAGGAAATCAAGGAAGCAGGTGACTGGCTGTGGGTGTATTTCCCTCCTCTGGTCCCCTGCATCTCCATCTGTAAAATGTGGGCACTGGTGTAGGAATTAAGGCCTCCAGTTCTGAGGCCATAGAACTGAGATTTCTATGAAAACTGAGATTTGGACTGGTGGAAACAAGGAACAGGAATGGTGGATCCAACTGTGGGAGCAAGGCCTCAGAGTCTGCCAAGTCCAATGGCCATATCCCTCTGTCCTCCCAAACCCTACAGCATCCCTGGCCTGTCCCCACTGCCATGCCTTTGCCCACACTGTGACCCTTGCCTGAGATCCTTTCTGCTCCAATACTGTAATCGCCTTTGGGGCCCACTTTCCCTGAGATTCCTTCCAGTTAGGCTTAGCCAATGCCTGCTGTTACTGCTTCGAAAACTCCCTTTCCACCTGCCCACCTCATAGTTTCCTCCATAGGTTCTGTGCCATAGGACCAGCTTCCCATCAACTGATCCTATTTTCCTTGGCACCTGGCCCAGGACAGGTGCTAGGAAATACTTACAGAATGGATAAGTGAATATCACTTGTGCTTGCTCCTTTTCATTTCAATAATATTCCAGGTATTGCTTGTACACAGAATTTTCTAATGTAAACAAATGCTAAATTACCTTATAGACTAAACCAGAGAGGAGCAGGACCTCTGGAGCAAGAGAGTATGTTCTGTTTCTCAATCTAGTGCTGATTATATGGGTGTGGTCAGTTTAGGAAAATTCATCAAGTTGCAACTTTGTAATTTGTGCACTTTTCTATATATAGAAATTCAGAATATAAAATAGAATTGTCACAGGAAGATTTTTAAATCTTAAAAAAATTCAGATTCAGCTTGGCGCCTGTAGCTCAAGCAGCTAAGGCCCCAGCCGCATACACCAGAACTGGCGGGTTCAAACCCAACCCGGGCCTGCCAAATAGCAATGACAACTACAAACAAAAAATAGCCAGGCGTTGTGGTGGCTGCCTGTAGTCCCAGTTACTTGGGAGGCTGAGATATGAGAATTGCTTAAGTGTAGGAGTTGAAAGTTGCTGTGAGCTGTGATGTCACAGCACTACCCAGGGTGACAGCTTGAGGCTCTGTCTCAAAAAAGAAAGAAAGAAAAAAAAAATTCAGGTTCAGTCATATTTTCTGTGACAATGGAAATATTCTTTTCTGCAAAAGATGTGGCATGCACTATGAAAGACACCAATGAAAACAAAAAAGAGTACTTAGGCAGAATAATGGCCCCAAAGCTGCCCATGTGCCATCCAGGAACTTGAGAATGTGTTACCTCACCTAGCAAAATGGACTTGGCAGACGTGATTAAGGATATGGACTTTGAGATAGGGACAATATCTTGGATTATCCAGGTGGGCCTGATCTATCTAATCACATAAATTTTCAGAATCAGAGAATATTTTCTGGTTGTGGTCAGAGAGAGATGTGCCTACACAAGAAGTGATTGGATAAATGCAGCACTGCTGGCTTTGAAAGTGGAAGAGGAGTCTAGGTGTGATGGCTCATACCTGTAATCCCAGAACTCTAGGAGGATTGCTTGACCCTGGGAGGTAGAGACCAGCATGAGCAAGCGTTAAACCCCATCTCTACTAAAAATAGTAAAATAAAGGCCAGGAGTGGAGGCTCACACCTGTAATCCTGGCACTCTGGGAGGCCAAAGTGTGTGGACTGCTTGAGTGTAGGAGTTCAAGACCACCTAGAACTGCTTGAGTGTAGGAGTTCAAGACTACCAAGAGCAAGATCCCATCCCTAAAACTAGCTGGGTATTGTGGCAGGTTCCTGTAGTCCCAGCTACTCAGGAGGCTAAGGGAAGAGAATCACTTGAGCCCAAGAGTTTGAGGTTGCTATAAGCTGTGATGCTTCAGCACTCTACTGAGGGTGACAAAGTGAGACTCTCTCTCAAAAAAATAAAAAATAAATAAATAGAAATAGAAAATTAGCCAGGCATTGTGGTGGGCATCTGCAGTTCCATATATTTGGGAAGGTGAGGCAGGAGGATTGCTTAAGCCCAAGAATTTGAGGTTGTTTGCTTGGTGCCTGTGGCTCAAGCGGCTAAGGTGCCAGACATACACCAGAGCTGGCGGGTTTGAATCCAGCCTGGGCCTGCCAAACAACAATGATGACTACAACCAAAAATAGCTGGGCGTTGTGATGGGTGACCATAATTCCAGCTACTTGAGAGGCAAGAGAATTGTTTAAGCCCAGGAGTTGCTGTGAGCTGTCATGCCACGGTACTCTACTGAGGGCAACAGCTTGAGGCTCTGTGACCAAAAAAAAAAAAAAAAAAAAGAGTTTGAGGTTGCTATGAGCCACAGTGATGCCAGGGCACTTTACCCAGGGTGACAGAGAGAAACAACAAAAAAAGTGGAAGAAGAGTCCACAAGTCAAAGAATGCAGGCAGTTTCTAGATGCTGAAAAAGGCAAAAAACCAAATTCTCTCACGGGTCCCCTCAGAATGGAGCAGAGCCCTGGCCTGGTCCTGGATTTCAGCCCAGTGAATCCCCTGCTGGACTTCTAACTTAAGGAGGTATAAGGTAATAAATCTTTGTCAGTTTGAGGCACACAGTTAAATTTGTGTTAATTTGTTACAGCAGTTACACCCATACAGGAAGCAAGCCTAAGATAAAGAGAACTGTGTCAACCCTCAACACTCAGCACTTCTTCCCCGGAGGTTTATTCTATAAACATTAGGACAACAACAAAGCAAAGTTTAGCAAAAAATCACGATCCAATGACGTTAATGAGTCAGCTGCTTCATTTTTCTGAGTTCCTACCTGGGACTTGCCTTAAATGCCATTCTCTACGCTACTGTGAGTGGCAATAGACTATTACCTTTTTATCTTCAAATGTTTGGGGCTGATCTTAGGCAATGAGTCAGTTAGTATTAAAAATAATTGCTTCCAGGGCAGCGCCTGTGACTCAGTGAGCAGGGTGCCGGCCCCATATACTGAGGGTGATGGGTTCGAACCCGGCCCTGGCCAAACTGCAAAAACAACAGGGAAAAAAAATAGCCAGATGTTGTGTCGGGCGCCTGTAGTCCCAGCTACTCGGGAGGCTGAGGCAAGAGAATCATCTAAGCCCAAGAACTGGAGGTTGCTGTGAGCTGTGATACTACAGCACTCTACCAAGGGCAACAAAGTAAGACTCCGTCTCTTAAAAAAAAAAATCGCTTCTAAAGAATTCCTCTTCAGCAGAGCCCGTAGCTCAGTGGGTAGGGCAACAGCCATACACACCGAGGCTGACCCAGGCCAGCTAACCAGCCAAAACGACAAGGACAACTGCAACAAAAAAAATAGCTGGGCGTTGTGGCAGTTGCCTGTAGTCCCAGCTACTTGGGAGGCTGAGGAAAGAGAATCCCTTAAGCCCAAGAGTTGGAGGTTGCTGTGTGCTGTGACGCCGTAGCACTCTACCCAGAGCGACAGCTAGAGACTCTGTCTCAAAAAAAATAAAAAATAAAAAAAGCCAAAGAACTCCTCTTCCATTTTTTTTTTTTTTTTTACTTTTTGAGACTCTTGTCACCATGGGTAGAAAGCTGTGGCGTCATAGCTCACAGCAACCTCAAACTCTTGGGCTCAAGTGATCTTCTTGCCTCAGTCTCCAAAGTACCTGGGACTAGCCTGCCACAATACCCAGCTAGTTTTTCTATTTTTAGTAGAGATGGGGTCTTGCTCTTGCTCAGGCTGTTCTCAAACTCCTGAGATCAAGCAATCCTCCTGCCTCCCAGAATGCTGGGATCATAGGTGTGAGCCACTGCACCAGGCCTTCTCTCCCAGTTTTAAGTGTCTGACAGGCCCAGAGACTTGTTAGAAAAGATGCCGATTGAACTGAGAGGACTGGCCACCCACCTCCTTTCTCCAGGTCTCAGTTCACCATCTAATGGGATGGGAGCTGAACAATCTCTGAGATCACTCCTGGCCTTAACATTCTGCAAGTCCATGGTTGGACCCCAATTGTTCATCTTTGGTCCTTGGTCCCCAAGAATAAAAAGCAGAATTCTGGGGCAGAATAGATATATATAAACAGCCCCATCTTGGGTCAATGAGCACATGTTCTAAGGGGCAGGTTCAAGGGCTGTTGATCTACCCCTGAAAATCAGTTAGCACACTTGCTGTGGTCATGTGAGCCTATGTGTCAGCAGCTTCCCAGCCAGATTGTTCCCCGTGACTCAGAGTTCTTTGCTCAGGATCCCTGTTCCTCAGCTTCTTTTTCTTCTAGAAAACTAAGTCCAACCACCCCTAGGTCTAGATCACAACAGCCCCTTCAACACTGGGCTTTTCTTGCCTGCTGTGGAGACAGAAGCACTATCTGAAAAGCTTCATTTGCCGCCCTTCTCCCTTCCCCACCCCTCGCCACAGAGCTTTTTCTCACCCTCAGCTGTCCTCAGAAATTCTACCCTTACCACTCTACTTTTTTTTTTTTTTTAACAGATCCCTGCTAAAATTCCCCTGGAGAGGATAACCCTGAAGTTACCATTAGGCATGACACCTTCGTGAGAGTAAGGATTCAGGGAAGATTTTGAAAGAGGAAATGCCTGCTGGGACTGAGGCTTAGGGAGCTACATCCTATTACTGCTGAGAACTTGCTGTGAACCCGGAGCTTCCTGCCCTGACCAAGTAGAATCCTGGAGCCCTGGAGGAAGTGTTATCTTCATGTGTTAGAGAAGGCAAACAAACAAAAAAGAAAAAAGAAAAAACCCTGGAGAGGTTGAGTTATGCTCAAAAATCACATAGCCAATCAGACCTGGAGCCAGGAGCCTAACCCTCTAGTAGCCAGTAAGGAGCAGGCAGGCACCAGTGCACAAGCTGTTTGGTATTCACTCCTCCTTTCCTGGTATGAGTCAGGAAGGTCCATTAGAGAACAGACAGAGGATCACTCCATCGCCCTGGGTAGAGTGCCATGGCATCACAGCTCACAGCAACCTCAAACTCCTGGGCTCGAGTGATCCTCCTGCCTCAGCCTCTGGAGTAGCTGGGACTACAGGTGCCTACCACCATACCCAGCTAGTTTTTCTATTTTTAGGAGAGTTGGGGTCTTGCTCTTGCTCAGGCTGGTCTCAAACTCCTGAACTCAGGTACACCACCTGCCTTGGCTTCCCAGAGTGCTGGGATTACAGGTGTGAGCCACTGTGCCAGCCTTAGGATCTCTGTCTTGAAGCTATGTGCTTTGGATCAGTCATACACATTCAGCTCAGAATACATCTATTTTACAGAGCTTGGGTCTTTTCCCATCAACAAATGCTACGTTTTGAAGGGGGAAGACCCACATCATGGAAAGGCGGAGCAGCTTCCTGGGAAGGGGATGCAGGTGCTCCAGGGCAGGGGTGTGGTTCCAGGTGGGCAGGGATGCCACAGGAAAAGACTGGATGTAAGGAAACCTGGGCCGATCCCCTCCGCTCTAGAGCTCTCTATCTGCTCCCCTACCTGCTAAAGAGGAAGAGGCAGAACTAGCTGTTCCCTGGGGCCTTTGCAGGCAGAGCTAGAGAGCCTGCCCTCCTTTCCCTGCCTCCCCAGGCTCCTGCCTCCAGCCCTCTTGACCCCAGCTGTTTCCTTTATCTATAAACACAGTCTCTGTGTCCCTCCACCCCCTGCCTTGTCACGGGCTGTGACTCAGATGAATCTGACCTCAGACTTCTGCTAATCCTGCCCCACCCCACCCCCACTCTGGTGGGCGGAGCCAGGTGGAACTGGCCAGTAGATCTGGTCATTGTCCCCACCTGTCCAGCTCAATCTGCCCTCTGGGGGTACCATATGCCTCTCTGGTGATGGAGCTGCTTTACTGGTTAGGCTCAGGGGCCATGAAAATTGTGTTAACAGGCTAGACCCAGTGACTCATGCCTGTAATTCCAGCATTCTGGGAGGCCAGAGGCGGATGGATTGCCTGAGCTAAGGAGCTTGAGAACAGCCTGAGCAGGAGCGAGACCTGGCCTCTAAAAATAGTTGGGTGTTGGACTGTGCCTATGGCTCAAAGGAGTGGGGCGCTGGCCCCATACGCCGGAGGTGGTGGATTCAAACCCAGCCCTGGCCAAAAACTGCAAAAAAAAAAAAAAATAGTCAGGTGTTGTGGCAGGCATCTATAGTCCCAGTTACTTGGGACTGTAGGCTGAGGCAAGAGGATTGCTTGAGATGAAAAGTTTGAGGTTGTATGACACCACAGCACTCTACCCAGGGGTAGAAAGTAAGACTGTCTCAAAAAAAAATTGTTTTAGCAATTAACATTGTGTTTTACTGCAAATTCAAACATATAATGGCAAAATTAAAATTAATAGATGGGCTCAGTGCCCGTAGCACAGTGGTTACAGCACCAGCCACATACACCAAGGCCGACAGGTTCGAAACCGGACTGGGCTAGCTAACCAACAATGACAACTGCAACAAAAATTAGCTGGGCGCTGTGGTGGGTGCCTGTAGCCCCATCTACTTGGGAGGCTGAGACAAGAGAATTGCTTAAGCCCAAGAGTTTGAGGTTGCTGTAAGCTGTGATGCCACAGCCCTTTACCAAGGGCGACATAATGAGACTCTGTCTCAAAATAAATAAATAAATAAAATTAATAGATGTTTCATTAAATACCTACAAGATGTAATGCTATGTCATTTTCATTTTTGATTTGGTATTTATAAAAGTTTCACTACATTTGAGAACTTTTTGTGGGTTAGGTTTCATCACATTGCAAGAATTTTGAGAATGCCAGATGGTTGATGAGAAACCAGGAATGAAAGGTTACTGGAGTTTTAGTTCATTTAGCTAGCACATCCACAGGACTTTGTGCTGGGCACGGTGCTAGGACTTTATACATGTCAACACATTGGGCTCTGTGACTTCAGAACCATCATTATCCCTGTGTTATAGATGAGGAAATTGGGGCACAGAGAGTTCATGCATCTGTTCCAAAGTTACCCAAGGCAGAGTCAGGCAGCCAAAGAAGTTTAAAAGCAAAATTATAGAAATATTTTCTTATTTGGAAGGAGAGAAATACATGTTTTAAAGGCACGTTCATATTTGAGGTGACGTGGGCTACGCCTCCAGAAGCAAAAGTGACTGGGGCCAACTAAGACCTGGAACTAAGTGACTAAGGCCTGGAACTGGCCCTGTCCCACAGCCCAGCATGGGGCCTGCACACAAAGGGGAAATGCTGATTAAAAAAGGAAAATTAATAACTTGTTCACTTGGCAGGAGGGTGTGGAAGAGGGAGACAGCACTTATTAATAGCACCCAGCTCTACACTGAGATATTTTTTTCCCCTCTATTATTTATTCATTTATTTTTGGTACAGAGTCTCACTCTGTCACCCTGGGTAGAGTGCCGTGGGGTCATAAGCTCACAGCAACCTCAAACACTGGGCTCAAGTGACCCTCCTGCCTCAGCCTCCTAAGTAGGGACTACAGGTGCCCACCGCCATGCCTGGCTAATTTTTCTATTTTTAGCAGAGACGAAGTCTTGCTCTTGCTCTTCCTCAGGCTGGTCTCTGCCTCCTGAGCTCAAGCAATCCACCCACCTCGGCCTCCCAGAGTGCTGGGATCACAGTTGTAAGCCACTGTGCCTGGTCCATACTGAAGTCATTGTATCGGCTCATCTAAATCCTTATTGGCTGCAGGATCGGACTGTCACCCCCATTCTAGAGGTAAGAAAGCTGAAAGCTCAGAGGTGCCGATCAGAGTCTGTGTGCCCACCACGTGCCCTGAAGAGAAGGCAGTGATTGTCCCCGTGTGCTCTGGTCTCGTGTTAATGACCCAGATGCGTTATCTAGCCCCTGCTTTGTGAAGAGTCACTGCTGAGTGTTTAGACCCCCCCGCAGCTGTTCACACCCCATGCTGCCTTCTGACATCAAGGGAGTGGCAAGCAAAAATTGCATTGGAGAGAAAGTTCTGGCACGTTTTAAAGCCCTTATTCAGACCTTCTCTCCCGGGAATCACAATGAAAGATTGTCTATGGAGCTTCCTGACTGAGACTGGGGTGGGTGTGTCCGTTTCCCCGCATCTGTACGGAATCATCACAAACAAGGTGGCTTAATACAACAGAAGTGTATTCTCTCACATTTGTGGGGGTCAGAAGTCGGAGAACAAGGTGTCCGCATCCCTTCCCAATGCCCCTTCCCTGCTGTCACGTCTACTTGCTTCACACTAGTCACTGCCCCAGCCCAAGCCATGGGCTCTTCAGCCTGACCCCCTGTGACAGTGTATTTGTTTTCTGTGTTGCATAACCAATCATTGCACAGTTCATGATTCATTCGCTCCCAATTTTTGTAAGTCAGTAGCGCAGTCCACTGTAATGGGTAATCTACCTTCTCTGCTCGAGGTCTCCTGAGGCTGAAATCCTCTGGTCTGGGCTGGACCTGATGCTTCACCTGAGGCTTGTGCCCTTGAAGATCATGTAGTTGTTGGCAGAATTCATTTCCTTGCAGCTGTAGAACTCACAGAGATTGGGTCTTCATGCCCGAGAAGCACATCTCTCCTTCCTCTGTCTTTAAGATTTCCTCTTTTGGCTCGGCGCCTGTGGCTCAAGCGGCTGGGACACCAGCCACATACACCTAAGGTGGTGGGTTCAAATCCCAAGCCTGGGCCCGCCAAACAGCAATAATGGCTGCAACTAAAAAATAGCCAGGCATTGTGGCGGGCGCCTGTGGTCCCAGCTACTTGGGAGGCTGAGGCAGGAGACTCGCTTGAGCCCAGGAGTTGGAGGTTGCTATGAGCTGTGATGCCATGGCACTCTACCCAGGGGGACAGCTTGAGGCTCCGTCTCAAAAAAAAAAAAAAA
>CAUYTI010131147.1:0-21545 GCA_963575145.1 Galago senegalensis
CCTAAAAACTGCAAAGACCTAATAACCTTCCCCCAGAGAAAGGACTGCCTTCAACCTTAAAAGGTTGTTTTTCCACCTACCAAATCCTAGCCAAAATTTAATTCTCCAGTCAATATATACCCCTAGACAAAGGACCTGGGAGATTTTCCCACTTGGGTCTTCTACAGATAACACCTGTAATGTTTCCTTTCAGTTTTTAAAAGGGACATATGTACATAATATTATTTGAAAATTCCTTCAAAAATAGGAAAAAGGGAAGGGAATTTGACAAAAGATAAACAGTAGCTAATTTGAGGTACAGAAAGATTCATGTTATATTACTCTTTGTGCCTTTCTTATTTTTCTAATTAGACAAAGACAACATTTTTCTAAAAAGTACATCTCACTGGGGGCGGTGCCTGTGGCTCAGTGGGTAGGGTGCTGGCCCCATGTACCAAGGGTAGTGGGTGTCGGGTGCCTGTAATCTCAGCTACTCAGGAGGCTGAGGCAAGAGAATTGCTTAAGCCCAGGAGTTGGAGGTTGCTGTGAGCTGTGATGCTAAAGCACTCTACTGAGGGTGATAAAGTGAGACTTTGTCTCTAAAAAAAAAGTACATATCACTTGCTCCTCATATCAAAATTGATGGAGGAGATAGTGCTGGTGATATCATTTTAAGAGCAGGGTTCTGAAATAGAACTAGAGAGGGGAGCTCTCTGCTGAGCAGACCAGTGATCTGCTGGTCAAGGCCTTGGCAGTGAGGTGAGGGAGGCTGAGGGGTGAACACCCTAAACTCTTTGAGGCTGTCCCACAAGGCCTCAAATAACCTACTATATTTTCTTTTCATTTTCAGTGTTGTGAAGACGCTTATGATTGGAAGGCCATTGTTTTATAAGGAGACCTGGAGGAAGCAAAGAGAAGGTTCCTTGAAGAGAGAGGATGGAGTGATAACAAGGACGGCTGGGGGACACGATAACAACTGAGAACAGTGGGAAGGGAACAAGGGAAGTGGAGAAAAGGAAGGATTCCGGGGGACTCCGATCAAAGAGATAGCACTTCAAAGGGCCATTTGTGTAGCTGAAGAGACGAGACAGATTCTTCCGTGACTTGGTTTCCTACCAGCGCCCTTGCTCCGTTTCCAGCATTTGCTATTTCAGGGTTAACTGACTGAACTGGACACATACTGTGAAGGTAACACATGTACGCCTGGAAGAAATGTGGAGTGTGAGATAAAAAACCAGTTAATATAACACCAGATTGTCACGTTGCTGAAGTAGACCACCTACTGGCTGCCAGATCACTCCCTACTGATGCTTTGCAGTGTACATCTTTTGACAGTAATAAATCAGTGAGCAAAATGTCCACATGCCTTAATAACCTTGTTTTTTCCCCTTGCCCCTGTCCTGAAAAAGAATGCATCTTAGATAACTTCATAGCTAATTTGTGCGACGTAAGTAATGCCTCCTTTCTTTTGAATGTCTCTATTTTGCCAGGCTGAGAAAGATGGCAAGTATCAGGCCTGAGAACAAAGAACTTCCATCCACAAAGGTATTCGCTTTCAGCTCAGGGAATTACAGTCGGAAAGGAAATGTATCTGTGGTTCCGAGTTCTGACACACTGCTGCCAAATTGACCTTCCTCGAGCCCGAAGTTGAATTGAAGACATAATTTCTCTATTCTTAAATTCTTTCATTACCCAAAGCCATATCCCTTAAATATGTTCCTGAGATTTATCTTGGTATTTCCTGAGACAAGGATTTCCAAGATAAAATAAATATAGAAAACAATGGGCTAAACAAAATTCCATAGGTAAAACTTTAAATAATCCGAAGCATGAATGGAAAGGTGTATGGCATTTCTGAAACTTATTGGAAACGAAGATATTCCCCCCACCTTATCCGTAAAAAACACAAAATAAAACAAAACCCAAATATATCACCAAGCCTTTTTCAAGAAATCAGAATTCTGTAAAACATAGTTTCAGAAACAGTATCTATCAACTCTAGGAAGAATCTGGGTCTTGGAATCAGAGCCGAGTTTAAGTCCCTGCCCTACCTTTTACTTGCTGAGGGATATTAGGCAAAGAACTCTTCCTAGATGTTTGTTTATTGGTATAATGAGATAATAACCTTCTCAGGTTTTGGGGAAGATTAATTGAGATATTCATGTCAGTCTTTGGCACATAGTAAGCACTTGATAAATAGTAACCGTTATGTTGTTATCATGCTAGAATTTGGACCTTGGCTTTCCAGCCGTATGAAAGGATCAAAGAATCTGAGACCTTGCAAATCATAAGAAGTTATTCAAAGCAACAGGAAAGCTTTTAAGTGAGAAAAGTGAGGTGAATTCTTCTGCCCTCGCTAAGATAGCAAATAATACCTCAGAGGCTCATAAGGCCTTGTCCTTATCTTACTGTGTATAAATCTTGTTTATTACTTAAGGTTCTGCTCAGATGCCCTCACCCACTTCCTCACTGGTAGTCTGCAATAATCTCTTCCTGCAAGCCCCCCCACTTTTCAAAACAAGGTCTATGCTGCCCAGGATTTGAACTCCTGGGTTCAAGGGATCCTCTCACCTCCCAAGGAGAGTAGCTCAGAATACAGGCACACACTCCTGCCTCAGCTTTTAGCCTTTTCAAAATCTTTCTTTGGCATTCGCTACTTGCTTCCTTGATCAGAGTGGTTTATGTGCTGCTGCAGTTATTTCTCCAGCAAGCACCCCTTGTAAGAGAAGGGCCCACATCTTGCCCCGTACTTGTGTGCATAACGTCGTGATCTGTATAATGATCACTACGATTTCTGATAACTGGAAATTGGACCTATCGATTTATAGTTCACAAAGTGGCTTTCAATTACAACCTCATTATAAGTAAATACAGAAGCCAAGGATTTCTCTCTGAAGTGAGCAAGAAATCTACAAATTTCGAGCTCTTTGTAATTTCCATTAGAGTGTATCTGCTGCCCTCCTGTGTTCAATACAAATATTATTTTAGAACAACAAAAGAATGGCTGTGGCTCAGTTAAATTTATGTAGACTGCACTCGGTTTACTTTCAGATACTTAAATGAAATTCTTTTCCACACAAAATGATGATGCTTCCTGCTAAAATTATCCTTATTCCATATATATTTCAAATTATATTTTTTACTTAGAGTTATAGGAGAAAATCTTTCAGATTGGTTTCATAGTCCTTCCGTGAAATCTACTAAAGTTTTGAAACATTCAACAAGTATGTTTGAATGTTGCCAGTTTTTAAAAATCTGAGGCAATAACTAGTTTCAAATTATTCTAATTTTTATGTACTAGACCTACTTGGGCAACAGTATAAGACTTGTACTTGGAACTAGAAAAATCTGATTCCAATCCAAAGCCACTCACTAGTTGTGTGACCGTGGGTGAATTACTCTTCTTAACCTGTTTCATCCGGCAAAGGAAGATAATACTTCCCAAAGATTACATTAGGCACTTAGCACAACAGAAAATCTCTCAATATGTTAGCTATTACTGTTTTGGGAAGCAGGAGTTTTTGTTTGTTTGTTTGTTTGTTTGTTTGTTTTTTAAGTTTAGACATTATGGAACAGATGCCCTTGACTAAAGAAGCAGCTTTTTTTTTTTTTTTTGGCTGGGGCTGGGTTTGAACCTGCCACCTCCGGCATATGGGGCCGGCCCCCTACCCTTTTGAGCCACAGGCACCAGCCCATGAGCATGTTTTCAAATATCTCTTTGGTATTACCTACTTTGGTGTAGCTAAAGGCCATCTGACAAAATGAATTAGCATGAGCCCCAAATACCATCTGGATTAAATCCTACCTTTCCACATTCAACACTCAACATTCATTGAACACCTGGGATACACCAGACATAATTCTAGACATGGAAGATACATCAGGTAAGAAAATAGACTAAAATCCTTGCCTTTGAGAGACCCAGTTAGTTCATGAGGTCTTTCAATGACTGGCTTCCTTGTAGGTCAGCAGTTCTCAACCTGTGGGTCACAACCCATAGGAACTGTGTTGAAGGGCTGCGGCATTAGGAAGGTTGAGAACCACTGTCTTGCAGTGCTATTGTACACATTACTCATTTGGCCTTTTTCTTCTTTTTTTAAGATTTCAGAATATTAGGGGAGACACATGTTTTGTTTACAAACTTTGTGTTTTGGAGAGAGTCAAAGTTATAAATGTGACCTTCCCTCTGCTCCCACTCTGAGTTGCCTGTCTGCTGTCTTGATGTGTCCCTGGCCTTGATGAACCTTTTCCATTTGATCAGGTCTTGTTTATTCATTTTTATACCAATAGGTGTGAATTTACTGATCCTCTCCTCCCTCATGTCTCCCCACAGCTACTTGATTTTCACCAAGATTTACTTCCATATGTGTGTTTGAGTGTTGATCAGTTCATTCCAATTTGCTGCGGAGTAAATGTGTTTGTTTCTCCATTCTGTGACATTTCACTTAGAAGAATAGTTTCCAGTTCCATTCAGGTAGTCACAAAAGATACCAGATTTTTTTACGGCTAAGTAATACTCTATAATATGCATATACAACATTTCACCAATCCATTCATGTATTGGTGGACACAAGTTGTTTCCATGTCTTTACGGTTGTGAATTGTGCTACTATAAACATTCCAGCAGCGTCCTTTTTATAAAATCATCTTGTTTCCTTTGGATATACACCCAGCAGTGGGATTGCTGGGTCAAATGGTAGGTCTACTTTCAGTTCCTTGACCTATCTCCATACAATCTTCCATAGAGGTTGTACTAGTTTGTAGTTCCACCGTCAGTGTATAAGAGTTCCCTATTCTCTGCTTCCACCCATCGTCTCTTATTTGGGGAATTTTTAATACAAGTCATTCTCATTGAAGTTGGGTGATCCCTCATTGTGGTTTGCATGTGCCTAATGATTAGAGACATTGAGCAGTTTGGGCCATTAGTGTATCTCCATTTGAAAAGTTTCTGTTAATGTCTATTGCCCACTTTTTAATAGGGTTGTTCGATTTTTCCTTTTCTGATTTACTTGAGTCCTTGGTAGATTCTTTTTATCAGTCTTTGATCAAGATGGATGTGAATATGTGTGCACATTTTCTCCTGGTCTGTGAGTTGTCTGTTTGCTCTCTTGATTGTGTTCTTGGCCCTGCAGAAACTTTTTCATTTGATCAGGCCCCATTTATTTATTTTTGTTACTGCTGTGATTAATTTTGAGGTCTTCTTCATAAATTCTTTAGCTAAGTCAATATCTATAAGAGTTTTTCCAACACTTCTTTACATGTGCTATCCCATACTATATACATATCTAATCCATTCTTCTCAATCTTTAATGGAACTTGCCATCTCTCTTTGTCTATTGTTAGTCTTCAATCAAAAACAGGGGAATAGGCTCAGCACCTGTGGCTCAAGTGGCTAAAGCACCAGCCACATACACCTAAGGTGGCAGGTTCAAATCCAGTCTGGGCCTGCCAAAAACAACGATGGCTGCAACCAAAAAATAGCCAGAAAAAAAAAAATAGCTGGGCATTGTGGCAGGTGCCTGCGTTCCAGCTACTTGGTAGGCTGAGGCAGGAGACTCGCTTGAGCCCAGGAGTTGCAGGTTGCTGTGAGCTGTGATGTCACAGCACTTTAGCCAGGGGGATAGCTTGAGGCTGGGTCTCAAAAAAACAAACAAACAAACAAAAAAGGGGAATACCTTTATCAAGTTACCTAAGATGATAGTTTACAATTTGAATCTTTTACTTATCAAGGGGGTGGGGAGAATTAGTGTTGACACTTTTATTGACTTGTTGACAATTATCATCTATTGTTTCTTACATTGCCCCAGTCTATTCTCAACACAGCAGCCAAAGGGATCCTCTGAAACAGCAGTTCAGTTGTTGCCTTTAAAGTGATGGCTCATTTCATTCATTTTTGAGAGAATATCTACTTGGTACCCAAGTGCAAACAACTATAGTTTAACCTACTACCAGTCTTCTTGCCAGATGGTACAAAAGCAATAATGATAAAAATACTAACACTTTGCATTAATAAAGGCAGTGGCACAAAATTGTACCATTGTAGTCTTCATTTCTATGCATTCTCATTAAAAACATACAAGCAAAAAACTCAACTCAGTTTTACTTAAGAGCATCCTTGTTGGCCAAACACAGTGGCTCACACCTGTAATGCAGCACTCTGGAAGGCCCAGGCAGGCAGATCCCTTGAGTTCAGGAGTTTGAGACCAGCCTGAGCACGAGAGATAAACCTTGTCTATAAAAAGTAGCTGGGCATTGTCACCGGTGCCTGTATTCCCAGCTACTTGGGAGGCTGAGGCAAGAGGATCACTTGAGCCCAAGACTTTGAGGTTGCTGTAAGCTATGATGTGACAGCACTCTACCAAGAGTGAAAGACTGAGAAGCATTCTCAAAAGAAAAAAAAGAATGTCCTTGTTAAAGCAGTAAAAATTACTAACTTTATGAAATCTTTGTCCCTGAAGATACATCTTTCTAATATTTTTTCTGTGATGAAATCAGAAGTAGGCATAAAGCATTTTTCCTGCCCAGCAAACTATGATGGTTTTTTCAAGGAAAAGCAATTGGGAGCTGCAAACTGAACTCCAGTTTTTCTTCCCACAGCATGCCATTTTTACATAAAAGAAGGACAAACTATATGTAGTTATTCAGACTTGGGTATATATCTTTCAGACATTTTCTTGAAAATGAATCAAGTAGCCTGTCACTTCAAGGAACATGACAGTGTTTGCTCCCAAATTCAAGCTATCAAGCAAAAACAACTGATGGAAACCTTATCCATCACTGTGAGTTTTTCAGTTTCTCCCTCCTGTAAGACTTTCCTGAGACAGTAATGATATTAATGTGATTTTTGATAACACTGTGTCAACATTTGGAAGGCCTCAGTGAGCCAACACTTTCCAAATGACTGATGCATGGATGTTCCAAATCATGTACGGGTAAAAGAGCCACTCAAAATTCAAAAGTAGGGGAACGAATTTTAATATAACGGAATGAAAACTTCACTGATCCAGTTTAAGTGTTACAACTAACCTTTCCTACTTATTTTTGAGAAGTGGACCTCAACCTAAACTTCATAATCTCCTATTTTGAATGCAAAAGCAGGTATCAGAAATCTTGCTGTCTTCTTTTAAACATCTACAATTTTTTTTTGGACAGTCTCACTCTGTCATCTTGGGTAAAGTTTCATGGTGTCATAGCTCACCTTGAGTAGAGTGTCAAACTCAAAACTCCTGGGCCTAGGCTCAGCACACTGCTCAGTGGTTAGGGCGCCAGCCACATACACTGGGGCTGGCAGGTTCAAACTCAGCCGGGGCCTGCCGGCTACTACAACAAAAAGTAGTTGGGCGTTATGGTGGACGCCTGTGGTCCCAGCTACTTGGGAGGCTGAGGCAAGAGAATCGCTTAAGCCCAGGAGTTTGAGGTTCCTGTGAGCTGTGATGCTATGGCACTCTATGTCAAGGGGGACAGTGTCTCCAAAAAAAAAAAAAAAAACCCAAAAAACTCCTGAGCCCAAAAGATCCTCCTACCTCCGTCTCCCAAATAGCTGGGACTACAGATGCCTACCATAATGCCTGGCCAGTCTTTTTTTCTTCAGTAGAGACAGGGGTCTCACTCTGCTTGGGCTAGTCTTGAATTCATGAGCTCAAGCAATCCACTCACCTCGGTTTCCCAGAGTGCTAGGATTATAGGGATGAGCCACTGCAACTGGCCTGCAAATTTTTTTAAGCCTTTCTTCTCACTAAATTGTGTTAGAAAATAGTAATTTTTCATTAGAAAATATTTTGATTTCATTAAAAAATCTTCGTTGGCTCAGTGCCTGTGGCTCAAGTGGCTAAGGCGCCAGCCACATGCACCTAAGGTGGCGAGTTCGAATCCAGGCTGGGCCCACCAAACAATGACAGCTGCAACCAAAAAATAGCCAGGCGTTGTAGCAGGTGCCTGTGATCCCAGCTACTTGGGCGGCCGAGGCAGAAGACTTGCTTGAGCCCAGGAGTTAAAGGTTGCTGTGAGCTGTGATGCTACAGCACTCTAACCAGGGGGACAGCTTGAGGCTCTGTCTCAAAAAAAAAAAAAAATTATTTTTTTCTGTTAACATGTAATGCTTTTATCTTAAGGGAATTGAACATTTTTAATTTGTTTAAATTTCTCTTGTGACAAATACCAGCAGGTATAATACACATAAACAAATGCTCTTTGGGATCTTCAGTAATTTTTAGGAATGTAATGGAGTCCCAAGACCAACGTGTCTGGGAAACATTGATCTTAAATACTGCCAGATCATGTTATTTCTCTGCTTTGAAACCTTGCAGTGGGTGCTCAGATTTCCACATATTGGCCTACAAGGCTCTCCTGTTACCTGTCTCTTTCCTCTTCCCCTTGCTTACTGTCCCCAGCCATACATGCCTCTTTGCTGTTCCTCCAATGGGTCAAATACACTCCCAACTTAGGACCATTGCTCTGCAGCATGCAAAGCAATTTCCACATTTTCTACATGGCTATTTCCTTCACTTCCTTGAGTCTTTGCTCAAATGTAACCATCCCAATAACCTAAGCATCCTGTGTTAAACTTCAACCCCACACAGTGGCTCAGATCTGTAATCCTAGCACGTTGGGAGACCTAGGCAGGTGGATCACCTGAGCTCGAGTTAGAAGCCAGCCTGAGCAAGAGCTGAGACCTCATCTCTAAAAAATAGCTGGGCGTTGTCATGGGCATCTATATTCCCAGTTACTACAGAGGCTGAGGCAAGAGGATCACTTGAGCCCAAGAGTTTGAGGCTGCTGTGAGGTTTGACACTACAACACTCTATCCAGGACAACAAAATGAGACTTTGTCTAAATAAATAAATACTTCAACCTTAATACCCAATCCCTGGCCACACACAAAATTTCTTTCCTCCCAACATCCTCTGACATTTGCTCATTACATCTAGGGTTTGAACCCCCACTCACCCCAGTATAATGTAATACAAAGCCTGAGGAAACACCTGCCACATAGAGCTCAACAATTACTTGTTGACTGTTGAATGAATGTAAGAACTTGTTTGCCAGCTTGTCACTTCTGAAAACATGCCTACAAATTTCCAAGAGAAAGAGAATGCAATTTACACAGAGGTGAGGGAAAGCAATGACAGCAAAGACTTTTAAAATGAAAAAAAGGGGGGGTGGGCAGACAGGAGAGCTCCAGCCTGTAATCCTAGCACTCTGGGAGGCCCAGGCAGGAGTATGGCTTGAGCTCAGGAGTTGAAGACTAACTTAAGCAAGACTGAAACAACAGCTCTACCAAAAATCGGAAAAAATTAGCTGGAAGTGGGTACACCTGTAGTCCCAGCTCCTGAGGAGGCTGAGGCAGAGAGGGATCTTGAACCCAGGAGTTAGAACTACAATGACTGAACTCTACCCAGGGCAACAGGGCAAAACTCTGTCTCAAATAAATGAAAATGAAAAAAAAAATTTTTTTTAATGGGCTGGGCACGGTGGCTCATGCCTGTAATCCCAGCACTCTGGGAGGCTGAGGCAAGTGGATTGCCTGAGCTCCAATGTTCGAGACCAGCCAGAACAAGAGCGAGACCTCGGTTCTAAGAAGCCGGGCGTTGTGGTGGGCGTCTGTAGTTCCAGCTACTCGGGAGGCTGAAACAAGAGAATGGTTTGAGCCCAAGAGTTTGAGGTTGCTGTGAGCTTTGATGCCACAGCAGTGTACCAAGGGCGACAAAGTGAGACTCTGGCTCAAAAAAAAAAAAAAAATTAAATGGAAGAAAAAGAATATGGGATATAATAATTGAAAATTTCAATAATAAAGGACCTGAAAAAAAAAACCACTCGTGGATCAAATGGGAGTAGGGGAGCATTACAAAGGTGTGCAGGGTGGATTTAAAAGCCTGGCAACGAACATAGACCACACGCTCCACCCTACCCACCTCACCCGCGCTCTGACTTTCAGGAAACCTTGGTCTCTAGAGCCCTCCTCGACCCCTCACCTGAACAAAAGCAGTTCACACCAAAAGACTTAACATTTTCTAAACTTTATGGAAAAAACAACGACAATCAACTAGTCAAAAGCGAGGCTCCAAATCCCGTCGTACTCCAGTGCCGTCTTCTCTAACGCTTGCCAGCTCTGCGCCAGCTCTAGGACCTCTCCAGTGGCACAGGTCTCGGGGGTCCTGATGGTCTCTCAATGCCGCGTTCCAAAGGCATGTTAAGCGGGACACCCTCGGACAAGCAGTTTTGTACACGGAAAGCGCGGGCGGCAGGATCACGGGGAATCAGTTCACTGGAGTCAGGAACACTCGAGAAGGAATGCAGGGAGAGGCGTCCTCGGCCGGCAGCGACAGGCAAAGTCTCAGTTCTCCTCGGGCTTGTCGGCTGGGGGTCCGCAGGGCTGCAGCATCTTCTCCATCAAGTTGAAGCGGACTCGCGCTTTGCTCTCATTCTCCGCAATGGCGAAGTAGTTGAGAAGGTCGAAGTGGCCCATGTAGGAACAGTAGGAATCACGGTGCTGGTTCACCAGCCATTCCCACTTGGTGGTGTCGGCGTGCCCCGTGCCGATGTACTTGGACTGCAGGTGCTCCAGCTGGCTGTGGATGGTGTAGCGGTCCGTCATCTCGCCACTTTTAACTTAGCTACCGTATCACAGGCCGAAGTTTCCCGCCGCAGAGAAACCGCCGCACAGAAGCTGTAGGCCAGAGCAGTCGCAGGAGAATAGCGTCACGGCAACTAAGTTGTGTAACGCTCTTGTATAGGGTTCAGAGGCGGAAGCGGAAGAGCATTCTATCGCGGAATTGGAGTTGCCTAGGCGACGCTAAATGTTCCGCCCCTTCGAGAGCGTTGCATGATGGTCCATTGAGCCGCCTTAGACCGCCCTTTCCTGTCTGGGAGAGTTGCATGCTGGGACTTGTGGTCTCGAGCGGTAGTGGCGCGTCCACTGCTGGGACTCCCGGTAGCTTTTTAAAGGGGCTTGGGCGGCCTCCTGGAGGGCGGATGTCTGGGACTTGGGGAGCATCCGGGGGCTGTTTGGGGGTGCGTCCCCTAAAATAAACTCTTGGTGTAATTCCGAGTTAAAGTGGCAGCACTGTCGTCCCTTCACAACCAGGCAAGAATAACCCTGAAGCCAGCAGATGGGAGTTTTGGTCCCATCTATGTCTCTTAGGAGTTCTGTGACATGAAAGAGTCATTTCGTGCCTAACAGGGCCACCGTTCCCTGCTTGATGAGCAGGGACAGCGCCAGATCCAGCTCCTTCCTCTCTAACGTCTTGAACACCACCCCTCCCTGTGGGGCCCCAGTTATCCAGTCGGGGTACTTACCTCTGGGTTTCCTCAACCGTGGATTCAGCCAACCAAGAATTTAAAATATCTGGAATAAATTCACGTCTATGCTGAACATAAACAGAGTTTTAGTCGTTACTAGCTAAATAACTCAGTATTACCAGTCATTTACATAGCATTCACATTGTGTTAGGCATTAAAAGGAAACTAGAGATGATTTTAAAGTATCCAGGAAGATGTACTAAGATTATATGCAAATACTGTTTTATTGGCTCAAAGGAGTAAGGCCCTGGCTCCATATGCCGGTGGCAGGTTCAAACCCAGCCCTGGCCAAAAACTACAAAAAAAAAAAAAAAAAAAAAAAAAGCAAATACTATTTTACATCTGGAACTTGATCATCCTTGCTATCCACAGTTTTTGAAGTCTGATAGACAGATTGGAATGTAATTTGCATATTCCTGATTATTAGGGAGGCTAGGCATCTTTGTAAACAGGGCTCTTTTTAAGACAGCTCAGAAGCATGTCCTCAAAGTTGGCTTTGGTTACTCCAGACAGATGTAAACTTTCCTTGCTCTTTGCATCTCTTCCTTATTTGGGCTTTATATCCTACTTTTTGATCTAAACACTTCCTTACACAAGTAGAAAATACTTGAGAAAACGATCCTATGCTTTTTTTTTCTTTTATGCTGTCTGTATAGCTTGATAGAGATTGTATTCTCAACAAACATTTGATAAATGGAGAAACAATTGTATAACAGCCATAGAGAAGGAACTCTTTACTGAGAGATAACTTTAAAATACTTTTATTTTGTTTAAATTTTGCTATAACAAATGTTTTATTACTAAAATGTAGAGGATTTTATAAGCATGCTGTGAGTCCATCGTTGTGACTATCAAACCTTGCCCTTTTGCCATTTTGTTGTATTGTACTTTGTTGTTGTTGTTTTTTAATGAAATAAAACAAAACTATACAAATAAATGGAAGTTCTCTATATTCTTCCTCATCTGTTCACTTTGGGATAAAATCCTGAATTTAGGGTTAACATTCCTGTTTATTTCAATTGCTGAAATTTTGTGTACCCCTTGTGTACCCAATAATAGGTTATTGTTATGCATGTTTAAAGCATTATATAAATAACATCCTGTCTATGTTGTTATAAAAGTTGTTCTTTTCCTTATCAGTCTCCATGTTGGTATATGTAACTTCAGGTCACTGTTATTGCTATGCAGTAAGTTAGTGAATTAACATACCATAACATATTGGACATTTTCACATTTTTGCTACTAGAAACACTGCTGCAACGAACGTTCTTATATATATTCTCATGCATGTGAAGAAATTTCTCTAGGACATACATAGGAATAAAATTGTTGAGACCTCCAGATGAGTGTCTTCAAGCTTTGCTATAATAAACGTTGCCAAATTGCTCTTCAAAGTGGTTATACCAGTTGACTCTCCCACCAGGAGCATGATAATTCTCTTTGGGCCACAGACTTCTCAATGCTTGCCCTCTTCAGGTATTTAAAAATCTGGTGGACGGAATGGAATTTCATTGTGGCCTTAATTTACATATTTCTGATTACTAGCGCGGCTAGGCATCTTTTTTATTGGTCTGTTGTGTTTCTGTGTCTGTGAATTGCATATTCACATTTTTTGCCCATTTTCTAGTGGATGTTTATTTCTTTCTAACTATTTTTTAGCAGCTCTTTATATATTCAGGATTGTACGGTTGGGTTGCCAGTTATAAGCAACAAAAGTATTTTTTTCAAGTATGTGGCTTTTCTTCACCCCATCTTTCTGATTCTCTTTTATTGTAGAGAATTTAAGTTTATAGTAGTCAACTTTATCAGCCTTCCTTTATAGCTTGTGCTTTTTGCATTTAATTTAGAAATGAAATATTGCAAAACCCTTTCCTACCATGGGGCCAGAAAAAGAGTTTCCTTTATTGTCAAAAGTTTCAGAATGTGGGTTTTTCACATTTAGGTTTTAATCTACCTGGAGGAAATTTTTGTTTTGCTTTAGGGATCTAATTTTTAATATTTTCCTATATGGCTAGCTAATTCCCAGTGATAACTAATCGTTCATTAGTTATCCTAACTAGTCATTACTTAGTACATCCTTTTTGTATTCATGTTTAGTGCTTCCATTATATATTCATAGGTCTGTTTCTGGGCATTCTGTTGCATTAGTCTTCTTGCCTATGCCTTTACCAGTAACACGGGATATTAATTACTGTTCCCTTGTAATTGGTCTTGGACATGGACAATGCCTGTGCAATTTTATTCTTTAGTAGAGATATTGACTTTTTTTTTTTTTGAGGCAGAGTTACCCTGTCACCCTGGGTACAGTGTTGTGGTATCCGAGCTCACAGCAACCTCACACTCTTTGGTTTGAGCAATCCTTTTGCCTCAGCCTCCCCAGTAGCTGGGACTATAGGTGCCTGTCACTATGCCTGGCTAGTTTTTGTATGTTTGGTAGAGACAGAGTCTTGCTCTTGCTCAGGCTGGTCTCGAATTCCTGAGTTCAGGGTATCCACCTGCCTCAGCCTCCAGGGGTGCTAGGATTAAGGCATAAGCCTCTGTTCTTGATCCATTGTTTTCTCAGGTGAACTTAGCATTAGTAGAAATCCTCATAGAAATTGTGATATAGTTAGTCAAGCAAAGCCAAGAAAATTAATCTAGTATCATTCATATATATGTATATGTGTGTGTGTGTGTGTGTATATATATATATTTTTTTGAGACAGAGTCTCACTCTGTCACCCTGTGGTTAAGTGCTGTGGCATCATCATAGCTCACAGCAACCTCAAACTCTTGGACTTAATCGATCCTTATGTCCAGCTTCCTAGGTGCCTATCACAATGTCTGGCACATTTTTTTCTATTTGTTAATTTTAATCATAATTTGTGTGTGTGTGTGACAGAGTCTCACTTCGTCACCTTCAATAGAGTGATGTGGCATCATAGCTCCAGCAACCTCAAACTCTTGAGCTCAGACAATTCTCTTGCTTCAGCCTCCCAAGTAGCCGGGACTACAGGCACCCACCACAATGAGCGCTGTTTTTAGAGATGAGGTCTTGCTTTGGCTCAGGCTGGTCTTGAACCTATGCGCTCTCAGGCACTCCACCTGCTTCCGCCTCCCAGAGTGCTAGGATTACAGGCATGAGCCACCACGCCTGGCCTTAATTTTAATTTTTTTTCAGTAGAGATGGGGGGGGTCTCACTTTTGCTCAAGTTGGTCTTGAACTCCTGAGCTCAAGCAATCTACCTGTCTCAGCCT
Source organism: Galago senegalensis (assembly GCA_963575145.1). NCBI lineage: Eukaryota > Metazoa > Chordata > Mammalia > Primates > Galagidae > Galago > Galago senegalensis. The sequence goes on from CAUYTI010131147.1 coordinate 14,515, forward strand.
CCCAGAGTGCTAGGACCATAAGCAAGAGCCCAGTTCTCAGCCCCATTATTTCTATATATTCAAAATTATTCTAATATGAGAGAATTCCTCAAATTCGAAAGCCTTTAGAACTAGATGGAAAAGACATGGATTAATTAAGAGTCAAAGTTTATTTTAGTTTTCAAGGGCTTCCATAACAAAGTACCACAGACATGTGTCTTAAACAATAGAAATTTATTTCCTCACAGTTCTCAAGCTAGAAGTACAAAATCAAAGTGTTGGTAAAGTTTGCTTCATTTTAAAGTCTCTCTACTTAACTTGTAGATGACCATCTTTGTATTTTTCACATGACTTTCCTTCTCTGCCTGTTTGTATCCTAACTGCTTCTTAAAAAACCAGTCATATTGGATTAGGGCCCAGTCATATGACCTCTTTTACATCTTTAAAGGCCCTGTTCCAAATATAATTGAATTCAGTATTACTAGTGGGGGTAGGGGATGGAAAGGGTTAGGACTTTACCACATGAATTTTAGGGCCATAAAATTCAGCCATAAAAGTTACATATAGTGATATAGAATATATAAAATAACATTTCTTTTTACATATTTATAAATTTAATTCATTAGATGTACGGAAATAATTTAAATACTTGAAATGATTTCATTTGTTAAATCAGACGATTATAATACAAGGAAAATAAAATATATTACATTAATAACTATAGTTTAAAATGTTTAAAATAGCTAAAATTTGGAGTGAAACTAAACTTTATTCAAAGTCCTCTTAAAAGTAATTGCTAAAATTTGCTATCTGATTTATAAACAGATGAGAATCTTTAGCTGAACTTAAAGAAAAAAGGCAGTTTTTCAATTTGTTGTTTTAATGAACACTGACTTTTAAAATATAAATAAATCTCTTAATAGTAATTTCCACATTCCCCTAGTGACCCTTAGAAACACCCAAAGGCCTCACTTTTAATAAAATAAGCTTTCAAATACCGCAAGAATGCTACTGCAATTTAAACTGTAATTATGTTGAATTTGTAAATTAGTTTGGGGAGAACTGTCACCTGAACCATACCGAATTTTCTTACCAATGCATATAGTATATATTTTCATTTATTTAAATCTATCTTTCTTTTTTTTAATGTTTGTATAATTTCCTCCATTCATATTTTCCCCATCTTCTGTTAAATTTACTCACGCGTATCTCCTATACTTAAGATTATTATATATACTTATCTTGAGTATAAAGTTCTACTTACAAGTCAATGAGAATGCCGTCAGCATTTGCTGCTCCAAGGTATTACCTGCAGTCAATCTTGCCTGTTGGGTTTCTTCCAGGTAACTATCAATGCTATCTTACAATTTAACATTTGAAAAATAAGCAAGAAAAGAGTCCACTGGAAAAGGATATCGAATTTAAAATGGATAAAGAAGAGAAAAAAATATATTTTTAGACAGAAAATTATATTTTGTCTAACTACTTTTAAAGCAAGGCCTTCTTTGTCCTGGATTTTGTACTTCAGGCTTTATATTTAAAAAAAAAAAAAAAAAAAACTCTTTCATGTTTTGAATAGTGGAGTCATAATTCAAACATAGAGAATTGGCTCAGTGCCTGTGGCTCAAATGGCTAAGGCGCCAGCCACGTACACCCAAGGTGGCCGGTTCGAATCCAGCCCGGCCGCCAAACAACAATGACGGCTGCAACCAAAAAATAGCCAGGCGTTGTGGCGGGCGCCTGTGGTCCCAGCTACTTGGGAGGTGGAGGCAAGAGACTCGCTTGAGCCCAGGAGTAGGTTGCTGTGAGCTGAGATGCCACGGCACTCTACCCAGGGGGATAGCTTGAGGCTCCTGTCCCCCCCAAAAAAAAAGAGAGAGAGAGAATTACATCAAGGAATGCAGTTTCCAACATCTACCCATTTCTCATCCATCTTTTTTAAAAGTAACTACACTGGATTCGTTTTTTGGGTATCCTTCAGGAGATTATTTTCACAGATGTATAAGCAAATACAAAGGTGTATGTATTTTATCCCCTTTTAAAATCCGACGGTTTTTGTCTGTTTTTGTTTTACTCTGTTTTATGTTATTTTATACATCATGGAGATTATCCCATATGAGTACATAAAGAGTTTACCATTCTTTTTTTCTTGTTTTATAGCTGCAAAATATTCTACTGTTCAGGTGTATCATACTCTAAATAATTACCTTGTTATCGATGGCCATTTATTTTGTCTGGAATGCTTCAGTGACTAATTTTTGAGTAGGCCATGTTGGACATGGACGAGTGTATTTGTAGGCAAGTTCTTAGAAGTGGAATTAGAGCATGACAACGCTTAGGAGCAGCCTTAATTAGTTCGTGAATTTCTAACCAGAGTGCTTCTCAATGATTTTCAAATGTCTGTGCTTCCAGAAATTATATTCAAATTTTATTATGCTCCAAGAAAAATGAACTTGAAATGGAAATTAACTAAAACTACATTTTCTTTTTTCTTTCAAGCAAGTATTGAAAGGGCTTTCACTATGTACAGGTGTTGAAATTATATTGGACACTAGGGGTCGCCCAAACAGTATTTAAGACCCACAAATAAAACTGGCAGAGAACATTTTTATAATTAGGCACCCTTGAGCTTCTCAACCGTAGTAAGCAGGAAAGCTGCCTTGCGACTGAGATACTGAAGCTAAGAATTTGGTTTGGTGTATTTTTAAAGGCAACTAAGACTCTGATAACTTAGGATAAAAGGAAGCATCCTTTCTCTTGCCATCATACACATTTTACGTTGGGGTTTTATATTTATAGATTAAGTGGTGGTGGGGAAGTCAGTTGATACAGAATTTACAGAGTTTTAAATAGAGGTTTGCTAGCTATGAGCTTTCTTATTTTTCTGTGGTTGAGAATGTCTAGCTTCTGTTTTTCTTTTTCCAGTCATCATGAGTTTCATATATGTGAGAGGGCCTCCAATACTTAGTTTTGGGTGGTACTGCCCTTAATTTGGCACATACTATAAAAGTTAAATTTTCTGTATTTTTTTTATAACCTTTCTTGAGGCAGACATGATTTCCACAAGCATCCATTCTGTAATTCATTTGAGATTTGATAGGCTGGTTCCATTCTGTTCTTTACCGAGGACTTTATATCACAAGCTGGTGCAATTTTTGAACAATTTCTCATTGGAGAAATTTTACAAAGGAGTGTTGATGCATTATATACGTGTTCCATTTGTTATGATATTATGACATTCACCCTGGTGGTGGAATTTTTATGAGAACAATGGTGCCTGCGTTCAAGCTGCCATGGACTGTTACTAAGCAATAATAACAGAAATTTATTTCTTATAGTTCTAGAGGCTGGGAAGTCCAGGATTAACGTGCCTGTAGACTTGGTGTCTGGTGAGGGCTTGCTTCCTGCTTTATAGACAGCTGTCCTTTCCCTGTATCCTGACATGGCAGGAGGGACAAGGAAGCACCATACGCCTCTTTTTAAAGGCACTAATCCCATCCATGAGTGCTGTGCCCTCATGAGCTAATCACCTTTTGAGAAGAGACACAAAGAAAGGGGCTTCAAGGGTGATGGGAAGAAAACCTGGCCTCAGGACAGGAAGTCTGAAGGCCCCATAGGATCGTTTACCATCCAACAGTTCTCCCCCAAAAGGGAAAAAAGAATGTGGGCATGAGGGAACCTAGGTAATCAATGAACAGTGGAGGAAGACAGCAATCAATGGGCAATAGAAAAGGGCAGCCATTCCTAGAGTGCAGAGAGGCCAATGGGAGAGCTGCAACCAATTTCAAAATGGAGAGAATGGGGGTATGTACACCTCTGCACCGTCTCTCTCACCTTCTCTCCATCATGAGAGGGACCCACTTCCAACTCTTTTTGGAATTGCTCTTAACTTCCTCTTTGTTCTTCCTAAATAAAATGTCTCTTTATTACACTGAGACTTGTGTAGGTTAATTTTACTTTCTGTCCACACTGCCTGTGCTGCTCCAGTTTGATTTTCTGTTTCTATTCATTTTTGCTTTCTTTTTTGTTTTTGAGACAGAGCCTCAAGCTTTCCCCCTGGGTAGAGTGCTGTGGCATTACAGCTCACAGCAACCTCCAACTCCTGGGCTCAAGCGAGTCTCTTGCCTCTGCCTCCCAAGTAGCTGGGACCACAGGCACCCGCCACAACGCCCGGCTATTTTTTGGTTGCAGCTGTCGTTGTTGTTCGGCGGGTCCAGGCTGGGGATTCGAACCCGCCACCTTAGGTGTATGTGGCTGGCGCCTTAGCCAGTTGAGCTATAGGCGCTGAGCCTCCTTATTGAATTTATTTTATTATTTTATTATTTTTTGGAGACAGCATCTTACTTTGTCACCCTTGATAGATTGCCATGGCATCATAGCTTATAGCAACCTCAAACTCTTGGGCTCAAGTGATCCCCTTGCCTCAGGTTCCCAAGTAGCTAGGACTAAAATAGCTTTATTCCACCTGGGTGCAGGTGGGGTAAGATTTGCAACCTGGCAGGAAGAAATCCACCCTCTCGTATTATCTTGCTGCTTGTTTTGCATAACTTGCTTGAGGCTCAAGATCTTGGTGAAGATCAATATGGAGCTCGAAGGTGAGCAGAGAAAAGCAAGTTTTCTTCTACAACTATATGGTCCGATAACTGTTTTCCTAAAAATACAGCTGGTCTTCCTATCTGTTTGGGCTCTTTGGGTTAAATACTGTCTTTTTCCTCCCTCCCTCCTCTCCCTACACAACACTGGTAGCATACCATACACGCTGCTGTGCACTTGGTTTGTTCAGCTTCATCTAAGTGTTGAATCTTCCATGTCGGTGAATTTTTTTCTTTAGCAGCATGATATTCCATTATATGGATTTACTATTGTTTATTGAGCCTGTCTACTGTTTGTGTTTGCCCCAATATTTTGCTATTGCCAACAATGCTACACATGTCTATATGTATTACATACATAGGTACTTTCGTGCATTCGGGACTGTACCTGAATAAATCCTAGAAGTAGACTTGTGAGGTCAAAGGGTAGGTTCATTTGCAATTCTGAAAAGATGGTGCTAATTTGCTTTCGAAAGAGGCTACCCTCTATATTCACTTGAGCAATGTATAAGCCTATCTGCTTTTCCCACACTTTGTCCAAAATAGTGTCCTCTAACTTTCTGATCTTCAATAATCTAATAGACAAAAGTAACATTTTGTTGTACTTCTAATTTGTTTCTTTCTCATACGTTTCAGAGAGCTTCTGTTTAAAGGAGCCATTTTGTTTCTTTTTGTGGAAATTGTTGCTACCTCTTCACATTTTGCATTTGTACTCATTCATATGAGTTTGTCAACATTTGTTGGTAATTTGGGTTTGCACATTTTTTTCTTGTGTTAAAACAACAAATAAGACTAACTTCTTTTATCAGTGCTTTTTGCTGTGCTGTTTGGTTATTTCCCATTTTCACTTCTTATTTTAAGTATTTGTATTTGGCTTGGTGCCCATAGCACAGTAGTTACAGTGCCAGCCATATACACTGAGGGTGGTGAATTCGAACCTGGCCCAGGCCAGCTAAACAACTGCAATAATAACAACTAAAAAATAGCTGGACGTTGTGGCAGGTGCCTGTAGTCACAGCTACTTGGGAGGCTGAGGCAGAGAATCACTTCAGCCCAAGAGTTTGAGGTTGCCGTGAGCTGTGATGCCACGGCACTCTACCAAGGGCGACATACTGAGACTCTATCTCAAAAAAGAAATAATAAATAAGTATTTGTATTTTCTCTCCCCTTTAAATGATTAGATTAAATGGTTCCCGTCTTTTGTGTTTTTAAAAATTTAATCTCTGAAGTCAGGCACTTAAAGTATATAAATGTTAATTATACTGAAATAACCTGAATAAAGGTCTATACCAATTTTTAATAAGAACATTCATTAATATTTTATAGACCAAAAAGTGAACAAGATGAAATACCCCCAAATACTAACAATGTTTATACCTGGTTAATGAGATAGGAGGTGAATTCTAGTTTTTGTACTATCTGTATTTCCTAAAATTTAGATATTGATTCGAGGTTTTCTAATTAATAGGCCTTTTAAAAAGAATACTTTTTATATTTACTGAAAAAACTAAACACAGGGGTCCCCATATACTCACCCCATAAGCCCACACCCAGTTTATCCTATCATTAACATCGTACATGACTATGGTATGTTTTTCATAACTCATGAGCCAATACTGGCACGTTATTATTAACTGAAGGCCATCCTTGATTCCGATTTTCTTAGTTAAAGCCTAACATCCTTTTCAGTTCCAGGATCCCATCCAGGATACCACATTAGTAGTTATGTCTATTAAGCCTCCTCTTGACTAGGACAGTTTCTCAGATTTTTGTTTTTGATTTCCTGGCCAGTTTTGAGGAGTACTGGTCAAGTATTTTGTTGGATGCCCCCAAATGGAATTAGCCCTTTGTTTCTCTCAGGATTATAGTGGGGTCACAGGTTTGGGGAAGGAAGACTACAAAGGCAAAGCGCCATTTATTTCTTTGTATCTTATCAAGAATACACGATATTAATACAATGGTAATATAATGATTACATAATATGTGATAGATTAAATGGCTGGATTAAATGGTTTATATGTTTTATTTGCTTTGTCTTGTTTTTGTGATATTTTCCCCCAAAGAACCAGCTCTTGAGTTTTTGATTAGCTCTATTATTTTTCTATTTTATTACTCTCAGTTCATTTGAAACCATTTAGTAGGGTGGCACCTGTGGCTCAAAGGAGTAGGGCACCAGCCCCATATGCCAGAGGTGGTGGGTTCAAGCCCAAACCTGGCCAAAAACAAAAATAAAAAATAAATAAATAAATAAAAAACCATTTAGTAGTTTAAGTACACTAGCCATGATTCCCTCTGAGCACTGCTTTAGAGACATCCTGCAGTTTTTTTTTTTTTTTTTTTTTTTGAGACAGAGCCTCAAGCTGTCCCCCTGGGTAGAGTGCCGTGGCATTACAGCTCACAGCAACCTCCAACTCCTGGGCTCAAGCGAGTCTCCTGCCTCTGCCTCCCAAGTAGCTGGGA
>CAUYTI010131150.1:0-12646 GCA_963575145.1 Galago senegalensis
AACATGAAATTTATGTGAACCAGCTTGATGAAAGTATGTCAAAATCTGTGTGAAGACACTACACTGTACCCCATGTTTGCATTAATGTACACAGCTATCATTTAATAAAATAATAATAATAATAATAAAAAAAAAAAAGAATGCTGAGTACTGTCTAGTCTATGGCCATTTAGCAACTGCCTAAACTCTTTCCAGGAAGGCCAGCTCTTTTTCTGTTGGAGGACCTTGGGCATTAGAAGTTTCTATCCTTTTTAAATTTATTTTTGCCTTTTTTTTTTTTTGAGACAGAGCCTCAAGCTGTCCCCCTGAGTAGAGTGCCGTGGCATTACAGCTCACAGCAACCTCCGACTCCTGGGCTCAAGCGAGTCTCCTGCCTCAGCCTCCCAAGTAGGTGGGACCACAGGCGCCCGCCACAACACCCAGCTATTTTTTGGTTGCAGCCGTCATTGTTGTTTGGCGAATCCAGGCTGGATTCGAACCCACCACCTTAGGTGTATGTGGCAGGCGCCTTAGCCACTTGAGCCACAGGTGCCGAGCCTATTTTTGCCTGTTGTAGAAATGAGGTCTTACTATGTTGTTGAGGCTAGTCTTAAACTCCTTGTCTCAAGTTGATCCTCCTGTCTCAGCCTCCCCAAAGCGTCAGGATTATAGGCATGAGCCACTGTGTCCAGTAGAAGTTTCCTTCTTAATATAGAACTCGAGTTGCTTCGCCATCACACCTACTTGTAGGTTTGACTCTGTCTTTGGGCATGAACAGATATTCCCTTTTCCATATGCCAGCCCTTACAGTATTCAAAGTAAAAAGAAAAAAAAAACCTCCCATGTCCCCTCTTGGTTTTTCATCTCAAGCTCTTCCATATATGTCAAGGTTAACTTTCTCATTGCCATCTTAACTCTTGGCCAATAGAGCCTCTTAAATTTTTCAACAAGTTTTCGAGAATGTTTTATCTGGTCTCTAAACCTAAGTCCAGTTATTTAAAAAAAACCTCACTGGACTTTTGCTCATCATTAAAAATTCTTATCTTCATTAGAAAGATAGACCCAAGGCTTTGCTTTACTTCCTAGTTAGGAGTTTTCTCTATTCTCCCTTCTGTCCTACATGACAAAACTGAGATTCAAAGAAATTTGAAAATAATAGGCTCGACAAAGAAGATGAAATATAACAGACTTTGCATTTGCTAAAGCAGATAAGATTACATGAACTTTTAAAATTGCCATGTCACATGGCTGACTCACCCAGAACTTGTGGTCAACAAAAGCTTTTAAGTCTCTATGCTGCCAAATCAAGTCTTCCTCATGCTCTACTTTAAAATCATTAGACAGTATAGATCATCTTGTTGTTTTCAACTCATTCTTCCTGCCTATCTGGATCTTTTTATTATTTGTTTAAAAAATAATTAAGGTATAACTTATGTAAAGTTAATAGTTTTGGGGAGTACAGCTTGATACACATACAAACACATGTAGTCACCACTCAGATCAAGAAACAGAGCATTACAAGCAACCCAGAAGTCTCTCTTGTGCCCTTTCTAGTCAGTAACTCCCACTGTCCTGATTTCTAACAGGGACATAGATTGATTTTGCCTGTTTTTTAACTTTTTATGAATGGAATCATATGGGATGTACTCATTTGTGAATGGCTTCTTTTGCTCATGTTTATATCTGTGAGATCCATTTATACCATTGTATATAGCAGTAGTTCACTCTTTTTCATTGCTAAGTAATAGTTCTTCGAGTGATTGAATGTAATTTATTTGCCCATTCTTCTTGATGGAAATTTCAGTTTCTTCCAACTTCAGGCTAATACAAATAATGTTACAATGAACACAACTTTTGGTGATATATGCATTTATATTAGGTATAAACCTGAAAGGATATTTACTAGATCACAGAGTAAATGTATGTTTAGCTTTAGTATATACAGTACAACCTCTGTAAGTTGACCACTCAAGGGAGTGTAACCAACTAGGGTCAACATATGGAGGTGGACAACATAAGGAACTACTGTATTGATATGTACATGTGGTGCATGTCTGGTCTATGAAAATTAGGGAAACTTAAGGATGTGGTCAGTGCGGGGAAGTGGTCAACTATGGCAGTTCTACTGTGTTATCAAATATTTTAAAAAGTGATTGTGGCGATTCACACTTTGTGATGTTCAGTTTTATGTATCTTTGATTAAACTATAGTCCCCAGTTATTCAATCAAACACTAACCTAGTTGTTCCTGTGAAGGAATGTTTTGCCGATGTGATGGAGGTCCACAAACAGTTGACTTTTGGTACTTTATTCCTAGGGTATGGCTGGCTTTTCAGTTCCCTGGTTGACACCCCCAATTATACATGTTGGCTCCAATTTGTCTGTTCCATGACTATCATGTTTCTATGAGTTTGTTCCTGGTCCACTACAAAATAGCACCAGCAAATGACCCCCATTTATAGCTAAAATATATTAAAAAGCTGTTGTTTACATAAAAATAATCTATCTGGTGATGCTGGTAATGTACATTAATGTATAGGAATACCATTTGACCTAGAGTACTTATATACACACACATGTATACAGTTATGCTTTGCTTAAAGAAGGGAATATGCTCAGAGAAATGCATTGATGGGCAATTTTATCATTGTCTGAACATCATAGACTATACTTACACAGACCTAGATGGCACAGTGTACCCACTACACACCTAGGCCATGATATGGCCTATCAATTCTAGGCTACAAGCCTGTACTTAACACTGTAGGCAACTATTACACACTGGTAAGTATTTGTGAACTTAACATATCTAAACATAGAAAAGACATAGTAAAAGGATGGTCTAAATGATGAAAAATGGTACAACTGTAGAGGGCACTTGCCATGCAAAGGCTTGCAGGGTTGGAAGTTGCTCTGAGTGAAATCAGTGAGTTGAATATAAGTATGAGTGTTGTTATAGGCTACTGTGGGCTGTATAAATACTGTACACTCTGGCTACACTAAATTTATAAAATTTTTTTTCTTTCTTAAATAATAAACTTACCTTAGCTTACTGTAACTTTTTTACTTTATAAACATTAAAACTTTTTGGCTCTTTTGTAATAACACAGCTGAAAACACACATTGTACAGATGTACAAAAAATATTTTCTTTGTTTATCTCCTTATTCTATATTTTTTTCTATTTAATTTTTTTTACCTTTAAAACATTTTTTGTTAAAAACTAAGATACAAATGCACATATTAGCCTTGGCCTCCATAAGTCAGGATCACCAAATTTCACTGTCTTCCACCTCCATGTCTTGTCCCGCTGGATTGTCTTCAGGGACAGTAACAGACATGCAGCTGTCATCTCCTGTGACAACAATACCTTCTTCTGAAACACCTCCTGAAGGACCTGCCTGATTTATAGTTAACTTTTTTTAATAAGTAGAAGTACACTCTAAAATAATAAAAAGTATAGTAAACACCTAACCTGTAAAATAGCTGTTTGTTATCATTATCAACTATATACAATTACCTACTACATACTCTACATAATTGTATATACTATACGTTTATATGACAAGAAATGCAGTAGGCTTCTTTACACCAGCATCAGCATAAACATGTGAGGAATGTGCTGTTATAGGACGTTACATCACTAGGTGATAGGAATTTGGGTCCCTTTAACCATCCCTACATTATTCCTGCTATCCTTCCCACCTTCCGGAAACTATCATTCTACCCTCTGTCTCTGTGTGATGAATTTTTCAGCTCTATTATAATCTATGGGATCACTGTCATATATAAGGTCCATGGATGACTGAAATGTCATTATGGGGCACATGGCTGTGTGTGTGTTTGTATACATATATATATATATATATATACACATATAATTTTATATAATTTTAATAATTTTATTTTATGGGTCTGGGCAATGATTTTTTGGATTTGACTTCAAAAGCTCAGGTAACAAAAACAAAAATAGACCAATGGGATTATGTCAAACTAAAAAGCTTCTGCACAGTGGAGGAAACGATTAACACAATGAACAGGCAACCTGTGAATTTGGAGAAAATATTTGCCAGACTCTGAGTATTCTTTTTCTCTCTCCTCACACTTCTGTCCTCTAAACCCCAGTCAGACCTGGAGCACAGAAGCAATCCAGACTGCCAAGGAATGCCCGCAGTGGGATTGTTTTCCATTGTCTAAGATTTTTTCAAAATCCATCATTTATGATTAATTACCACATGCCAGACACTGTGCTAAGACCTTTGCATACATTCTCTCTAATCCTCATACCAATGCTGTGAGGAAGAAACTAGTATTATTGTCATTTCCAGAGACGGAAAGTAAGTCTCAGACAGGATTAGTAACTTTCCCAAGGCCACACAACCAGGTCTCTACAACTAGAGATCTCAAACTCTCAGCCTTGATGGTCTCTAATGACTTCCCTAATGAGTTTGGAATAAAGGGATTTAATCTTTGACTTGGCATAATTTACTGACCTAACTGGCTATACTAATTTATATTAAGCCATCAACTCTCATTGATGACATAATAGGAATTCCTTTCCCAGGCTAGGCCAAACATGAAGTGGGAGGAGGCAGGGAGGGCAAAAGGAACTAGGAGAAGGATTGGGGAATTTGGATTACAAGGAGCAAGGGAATCTGGAACCAAAGGAATAGTAAAAGCTGAGATTATGGGCCACAATCCTGGGGTAGCAGACCTATCAGGGCACTGCAGGGGCAAAGCAGGCTAGGGACAAGAATGGGAAAAGGACTAGGCAGGGACTCAGAAGAGCTCAGTGTTAAAAGTCTCAGCAATGCCAGTATCAAGCTATTTGACCTTGGGTGCATTACTTGATTTCTCTAAATCTCATTTTTTTTTTCTCATTGAGATGGTTAGAGTACCAGAGGGCACACATGTGTCCTGTGGGCTGAATAAGGCCAGTAGACATGTTTTGTTTGGCTAGTTCAGTGTTATAAGATTTTCTTTTTAATTTTAAACACCTTTAGGCAAGATATCTACTCTCCAGATCAGCACAGATGCCATCACTCTCTCTGCTTTACTCTGAGGTGGTCTCACTCATTTAGCTCACTGCCAATTCCTGAAGTCACTTTGGTTTTTGAACATTGCCCTTGCTACTGGAAAGATGTTCAGCTCTAATTATACTCATTGCAAAGGAAACTATAGCTACCCTCCCAGATCTAACTTGATAAAATGGAATGAGTATTGGCCTAGAAATCAGAAGGCCTGTGTTCTAGGTCTGCATCTGCTAACTCCGCTGATTTTGTTTGCTTGTCTGTGACATGACATGCTTTGCTGTGCTCACATAGTTGTTATTTTCTTCAAATATAAGTTAAGAAACCCAAATCCAAAAATCCAAATTCATAAATTCTCCAAAATCCCAAATTTTTATTTATATTTTTCCTATTTTTAAGTACTGTGGGTACATAATAGTTATATATCTTTATGGGGTACATGTGATGTTTTGATATAGGCATATGTGTTAATCAAATCAGAGTAGTTGGGGTATCTGTCACCTCAGGCATTATCATTTCTTTGTGTTAGGAACATTCCAATCTTACTCTTTTTGTTATTTTAAAGTTTACTCTAACTTATCATAATTATCCCTCCCTTACTCCTCCTCCCTGTTATCCTTTCCAGCCTCTGGAAACCATCATTCTACCCTATCTACATGACATGAATTATTTTTAATATTTAGCTCCCACATATGAGTGAGAATATGTGATATTTGTCTTTCTGTGCTGGGCTTATTTCCCTAACATACTGTTCTCCAGTTCCATCCATGTTGTTGCAAATGGCAAAATTTCATTTTTTGTGATATATAATTTCACTGTATACATATACCACAATTTCTTTATTCACTGATCCGTTGAAAAATACTTAGGTTGATTTCAAATGTTGGCTATTGTGAATAGTGCTGCAATAAACATGGGAATGCAGATATTGTTTGAATATACTGAATTCCCTTCTTTGAGCAGTGGGATTGCTGGGTCATATGGTAGTTCTATTTTTAGTCTTTTGAGGAACTCCCATAATGTTTTCCATACTGGTTTCATTAATTTATATTCCCACCAAAAGTGTATGAGGGTTTCCCTTTCTCCACATTCTCACCAGCATTCATTATTGCCTGTCTTTTCGATAAATATCATTTTAACTGGGATGAGAAGATATCCAGTTGTATTTTTGATTTGTATTTCTCTGATGGCTGTTGATGATGAGCATTTTGGCCATTTATATGTCTTCTTTTGAGAAATGTTTATTCAGACCTTTGCCCATTTTATAATCAGATTATCCTATTTTTTCCTATTAGTGGTTGGAGCCCCTTATATATCCCAGTTATTAAACCTTTGTCAAATGGGCAGCTTGCAAATATTTTTTCCCATTTTTTGAGTTGTCTCTTTGCTTTATTGGTTGTTTCCTTTGCTGTGTATAAGCTTTTTAGCTTGATGTGATCTCATTTGTCCAGTTTTGCTTTGGTTGCCTGTGCTTTGGAGCTTTTACTCAACAAGCCCTTGCCCAGACTAATGTACTGAAGCATTTCCCCAAAGTTTTCTTATAGTAGTGCCGTAGTTTCAGGTCTTAGATCCATTCAGTATTTATTTTTATTGCGAGCATGATGCTCAAAGGAAATGCTCATTGGAGCATTTTGGACTTTGAATTTTCAGATTAGAGATGCTCAACCAAAGTATCTGTAAATCTAAAATCTGAAAAAAAAAGTGCAAAGTCCAAAACACTTTTGGTCCCAAGCATTTTGGGTAAGGGATACTTAACCTATAATATAAACAACATATTAGTTAGGGTCTTCCAGAGAAACAGAACCAATATGAGATATTTATCTATATCTATTTTTAGCTCTACCTGTATCTTTCTATCTATCTATTTATATATAGTCATGTTACTCATAATGGCATCTCAGTCAATGATGAATTGCAAACAGAATGGTAGTCCCATAGATGATAATACTGTAATTTTACTGTAACTTTCTATGCTTATGTACACAAAAACTTACCATTGTGTTATAGTTACCTACAGTATTCAGTACAGTAACATGCTGTACAGGTTTGTAGCCTAGGAGCAATAGACTGTATAGCCTAAGTATGTAGTAGGCTGTACCATCTAGGTTTGTCTAAGTACAATTTATGTGTTTGTGAAATGACCAAATGGCCAAATGTAGTTCTCAGAATTATCCCCATCATTAAGTTATGCATGATTGTATACTTATAAGATATAAATATATTTTTATGTATAAACAAAATATAGTAGAACCTCTGTAAATTGACCACCCAAGGGACTGTAACAAATTGGTCAACATATGGAGGTCAACATAAGGAACTAGGCCTATTGTATGAAACATATATGTGGTGCATGTCTGGTCTATGAAAATTAGGTCAACTTAAGGAGGTGGTCACTGCAGAGAGGTGGTCAACTATAGAGGTTCTTTGTATATTTATATACATATTTATAGAGAGATTTATCATAGAATTTGGCTCATGTTATTATTCAGGCTGAGAAGTCCCATAATCTACCATCTGTGATCTGGAGACCAAGAAATCTGGTGTTGTAGTTCAGTCAGAGTTCAAAGACCTGAGGAATAGAGGAACCAGTGGTGTAAATCTCAGTCTGAGGGCAGAAGACTAATGTCCCCACTTGAAGGGGAAAATTCTCCCTTCCCCTGCATTTTGCTTTATTCAGGCCTTCTCTACGCTCACCCACACTATGAGAACATTCTGGTTCACTCAGCCCATGGATTCATGCTAATCTTATCCAGAAACACCCTCACAGACACACACAGAAATAATGTTTAATCTGAACACCCTGTGTCCTAGTCATGTGCACATAAAATTAATCATCACAAATAATATGAAAATACTCTGAAAACCAAAATTCTTCCCAAATGTGAAGGATTAGTAGTAAGTTACTACTGATATTCTGCTAATAGGCATCAATATGGAAGTGTCTGTTGATTGTAGTGGGTACCATTCTGATGGGGTGCAACTTCCATTCTGATAAATTGGTACCTAGAATCTGAGGCATTTGAGAAAGACTAGGATTCAGGAGAAGAGTTGAGACGCAAATGTGGTTCAGATGGTCATGGAAAGACTATGAATCTCTAAATGTTATGTCAACAAATGTAGTTAGTTGAGTGGTGGCCCTCCTCAAAAATATATGTCTACCTCCAAACCTCCAAAAGTTGGAGATCTTATTTAGAAAAAAGGACCTTGACAAATATAATTAAGTTAAGGATCTCAAGATGAAATCATTCTGAATTATCTGGATGGACCCTATATCTAATGACAAGCGTCCTTGTAAAAGATAGATGAGAAGATGAGACAGGCACAAGGAGAAGAGAAGAAAGCCACGCAAAGATGGAGGCAGAGACTGTAGCTTTGCAGCCACAAGCCGAGGAACCTGAAGTCACCAGAAACTGGAGGAACTATGAGAGGATGTTCCCCTAGAGGCTTCATCACTATTGACACCTTGATTTTGGACTTCTGGCCTTCAGAACTGTGAGAGAATAAATTTCTGTTGATTCAAGCCACCCAATTTGTGGTCATCGGTACAGCAGCCACAGGAAACTAATACACCAGCTGTCACTTCTCATTCAGAATGTATGCTTACAGTTCACATCCTGATCAGAACACAGTAGCATTAAGCTCTTGGTATTTCTTATACTTGTAACTTTTTTAATTGTATATATGACTCTTTTTTAACCATTCAAGCCATATTAAAGAATGTCTCATTTTATCCTTCCACAAGAGGCTTTGGCATTATTCAATACTGTTTTGTAACTACAGGCATACATAATAAAATATAGCACAGAAACACTATAGAATATTGAAATGGCACAGTCTTTGCAGTCAGACAGATCCAGGTCCCAGGATTTATGTACTGCCTACTAGCTGAGTGACCCTTGGCAAGTCATTTAGCCTCAGTTGCTTCATGTGTGCAATCAGGTTAGAAGTACCTCCCTTACAGAGTTATTGTTAGCAGTAGAGATAATGAGACTGTGGAAGGGGTACAATAAGTGACAGCTCTTGATATCCACGAAAATCTATTATATTGTGGGTGTTGAACATAAGAGAAGCCTCCTGACTTCCAAGACCATGATCTTTGCTTGAAAGTGGTCCTCTTCCGATGCCTCCACCACTGTCCCTCTGGCTCACATTGTTCTAGCCATTCTGGCTTTCATGGTGGTCCTCATGAAATCTGTGGTCTTCACACTTGCTTCTTGCTGTCCCCTCTGTCTAGAACACTCATAAATATCTGCATGGTTTGCTTCCTTACTTCATTCATGTCTTGGCTCAAATGTACTATCTTATTCAAGAGGCCTTTCCTTGCCATCCTAAATAGCACATCTCTCATCTCTCTCTGTGGCTTTTACTTGTTTTCTTCATTTAAAGGCATTATCACCACTTGACATATGTATTTGTGTATTACATGTCTTCCCTCTATTAGAATGTAAGCTTTTAGAGAGCAGGAGCACAGATTTTATCTCTTTTATGAACTGATGAATTGCCACATCCCTGGTGCCTAGAACAGTAAGTGTTCAAGAAATAGTTCCTGAATAAGTGAATGAATGAATAAGTGCACAGGGTAGCTCAGTTGGGAAGGAGACATTTAATTACAATGCAGTGCCATGATGGGTTTGTACAGAGTGTTATGAGAACCCTTAGCTGACTGGGGATGGAGCAGGGGCAATAACCATTATTTTTTTTATTGAATGATAACTATGTACATTAATGCAATTCTGGGGTACAGTGTGGTGTTTTTACATACAATTTTAAACATTTCCATCAAACTGGTTAACATAGCCTTCATGTCATTTTCTTAGTTCACTTGTACCCTTGTAAGATAAACCACAGAAGTGATACCTCCAATCCACCTCCCTCCCCCCATTCCCCCCTCCCCTCTCCCTCTTCCTTTCCATAATCTTAGGCTCTTATTAGGTTATAGCTTTCATATGAAAGCTATAAATTAATTTCATAATACGGCTGTGTACATTGGATACTTTTTCTTCCGTTCTTAATGAAGACTTGTAGCAAATCACATCTGAACTGAATCCTGTAGAATGAGTAGAAGGTTCCAGACCTAGATAGTGGGAAAAGAATATGCCAGGGACAAAAAACAGTGATGCAAAGTCCTAGACACCAGAGACTTCAGAAACTTTAGATAGTTTGGTGTGATTGAAAGGAAAAAAGAAAATAAAGAAGGAAGGAAAGATGGGGGAGGGAGTGAAGGAAGGAGGCAGGGAGAGAGTAAAGGAAGAGAGGGCAGAAGGAAGGAATGGGGAAAGGAGGATGGGGAGAGATGGAGGGAGGAAGAGGAGAGAGGGGTGGAGGGAAGAAGGAAGGAAGGAGGAAGGAATTTAAAAAATGGAAATGGAGTGAGGGAAGAAAGGAAGAAGAGGGAAGGAAGGAAGAAAAAAGAGGGAAGGAGACAGGGAAGGAAGAGTGAAGAGGAAGAGAGGAAAAAGGAGAAAGGGAGAAAGGAAGGAAGGAAATCTATGTTCTCAAGGAGTTCACAACTTAGTACTAGGGAATAACCACATAAACAACTGAAATTCAGTTTGATAAAATTGTTGGTAGAGCTATTTTCAGGGTGGAGTAGGGACACACAAAGAAGGGGTCCCCCTTCTGTGAAGGGTGTAGGAGCTGTGGAAGAAAAGAGAAAGCTCAGCAGAGACTACTGAAGGCCTGACTCGGTCTACAGGCAAACAGAGGGCACTAGGCCAATGGAAAGTCTAACCAAGACTTGCAAGGACACAGACCCAGGAGAGATCTGGGAGGGCTGGTGTGCAGGTGCAATAGCAGAGCGGTTTTTGGAGAATCCTTGGCATAGAGACCTTTACAGCCACAGTAAGGGGTCATGACTGTATTCCAATAAAATTGGGAGCCAAGGGGGATTCTAACTGGAGAGGGCTGAGGGGAATATTACACATTCAGGATTAGCTTCTAAATCAATCATTTCTATCCTCTCTGTGAGGAAAATAAGATCAAGCCAGCGGGCAAGAAGACCAGTTGGAAAGCTGGTATAAATACCCAGGTAATGGCTATTACGGTGGCTACTCAAAGTCCATCACCTGGGAGATGGTTAAACAGGCAGAATACAGGCCCCACTACACGGGTGAGTCAGAATCTACATTGTAACCAGATCCCCAGAGGACTGGTATCCAGATTAACATTTGGGAATCATTGACCAAAACAAAAATGAAGATGAAGTGATATGTGTGAGACTTGTTATGACAGAATTGACAAGAATTTAGCTTTGGATATATTGAGCCTATTAAAATTACCTTATTTCTCCATCTGCTGACTTTTCCGTCAACTAGAGGTCCAGGTGACCTCACACTCTCCAGGGTTGGGTTCCCACCACAGCTGAGGAGCTGGCCTTCTCTTTGGATCTGGAGCTATCTGTAGACAGAAAGTTGGTTTCTTTTCAGGAGCTCCAGCAGATGGTCAAAATCAGGTCAAAATCAATAAAATGTAAAATAAAACAAAATTTTTAGGATGATTTCACATATTTTATTGTTTTTACCAAAGCAGATTGAGACTCCAGTTGGTCCAGTAATTTCTTTAGGTCTCGTCAAAAACAACAGTTGACTTTCACTTAAAAGCACTGGCGGAAAGGAGGAAATTTAGTTATGTTGAGAAGTTTTGAAAAGTGAAATATGAGCTCTTTATTTTAGTTGCAGAGGACAAAGACATCCTTGCTTTCACTGTGGAAATACATAGCTTAAAATCAGGAGCTGATGGGTTTCTCTTGCTGCTGTTTGAAATATGGGAAAATGCGGGTGGGTTAATGTAGAGCATCATTAAATACCAGAGGATCCAGATAAGAATCTCTCTCCATAAACAATAATTCCCACATGCCATTTTCAGAAGGAAACTGACTTCACCCTTGAGTCAGTATGTTTATTTATCTTAGAGTGGAATGACAGTTACTGCAGTTGCTGACCTTTTGTTTCTTTGCACTTCAGAATCTACAAGGAAAGCTGTCACTTTCTTGCTGAGTAATTTCATATTAGGGGGAAAAGGTCAGCTGCTTATTTAGAGCAGACGTCTTTTCATTTAAAGGACAAATACTTTTGTGACATGGATTATTTTATAATGCTTGAGTCACAGTTATAAATGTGCCCATCACCCAGATAGTGTTCAGTGTACCCCTTAAGTAGGTATTGGTCCATCCCCTCCTCTCTCTCCACCCATTTGATTTCTGTTAAGTTTTGCTTTCCTCTATGCACATGTGTTAGTTACCAGTTAGTTCTAATTTAATAGTTGGTATATGTGGTACTTCTTATTCCATTCTTTCAATACTTCACTTGGGATAATGGTCTCCATTTTCATCCAAATTGTTGCAAAAGATATGAAGTCATCCTTCTTCGTGGCTAAGTAGTATTCCATAGTATACACATACCACATTCGTTAATCCATTCATGAATTGATGGGCACTTGGATTGATTACACATCTTTGCGATTATGAATTTTTTTTAATAAAAAAATTGTTAGGGGGTTTAGAGGGATCACTTCTGAGGTTTGTCTTATAGGGGTACAGGTGAATCTTTCTAAGAGTAGAATGTGAACGTTTTAAAGCAATAACTAAGAAAATGACATGAAGGCTGTGTTGACCAGTTTGATGGAAGTATTTCAGATTGCA